>CM053792.1:872786368-873036368 GCA_028749045.1 Cupressus sempervirens
TTTTTGGTTTCCATTTGAAAATATGGCAAGTATGAGATGTAGAAATGAATACTAGTGATCTTATCACAAAGTGTCAACATAACATCCAAAAATAGATGTGTAATCCTTTTGAACTATAGCCCAATAGAAAATGTACTAGCCATCCATATAAGTTGAGCTAGTTGGGATTCTTTACATAATGTAGAAATTTATATAAATCAATCATTCATTTTTCTATTGTTGAAGTTTAAAATGTCATCTTGCACTTGATTCATAAGGTTTAGGGTTTGATAAAATAGCTAGTTATCATCTCTACATTACCATTGAATTAGAAGAAAGAAGGTTGAACCATATGTTATTTTTTGAGTTCATGTTGAGAATTTAATTTTCAATTTAATAAGAATTAATTCCTAGGTAAATCTACCTAAATCTTATAGAATTCAAAGTGGAGAAGACCTTAAGGTCTTGTTGGTTGGTCCTTTTATTTTTCTTTTCAAAATACACACAATGGTCTTTAACTAACTCCTAGGTTTTGTGACATTATAAAAGGTTGTTGAATTTTTCTCATCTCAGAAGCCAAGATAATGATCGATAAAAATTTATAAGTCTACTTTAATCTAACCATAAAATATAGCACGAATGACCTATCTAAGATCAAGTACTTTGGTTCTCATGATTATGGCCACTATGTCAGTGATTTCTCACAAAGAAAGAAGGTAAAGAAGTAGGAGATAACTTCAGCAAGTACAAAAGTACTCTTTAGTAGAATAGAAGATGAGTTTATACTTATAGCTTGTATGGCTAGCTTAACCATTTTTTGGTATACAAATAGTTGTGCATAATTTCATATGAGAGTAGTTATAGAGTTCTTCTCTAATTATAAGGAGGAGAACACCAATACCTAGATTTCTCTCTTGTCCAAACTCAACTCAGTTCGAAAAGGGATTGATCAATTTTAGAGAGAGAATGGAAAGACAATTCCACTTCATGATGTGTTTCATATGTTACATTTCTAGGTATGAATCTGATTTCTAATACAAATTTGGATAATCATATAATACATTTTTGTATATACTAGGTTTAGGTATGAATTTGTTACATAATACAATTCTTCTAATTGAAGGTATCTGTGAGTTTGAAATTCTCGTTGGTATATAAGGGTGATAATTTGGCTATGTGCGTGACACATTAAAATATAGTCTTCTCACAATTGACATAAAAATTCACTTGTTTCTTAATTATGATACTAATTTCCATCAGATTATTTTGGCATCGTCAAACTAGTTTTGAAATCAATGTAAAATTTGGGAAGGGAGTCCCTAGATGCCATGTCATTTTTGGTTCGATGGGTGAATGGTTTTGTTACACATAGTTCATATATTTTTAGCTTCATTTTTGGTTGAGTGACAACAAGAAGAATAGGCATGGTCAACCATAAAAAAACTTCTAGTGCCAAGAAAGATAGCTTTTGTATATATGTTGGAATGGCACAAAATCTTGAAAACCTCCCAGAACCATGATTGAAAATCACTTCAAGTCACAAGTGACAAAAATAAGGGGGATTCATGCATGATAAATTAAGAAAGTATATTTGTATGACAAAGGGGAACTATCTGATCATGTTTTCATGTTATCAAATTTTAAAACTTTGTTATATGTATTTTGAGTAATAAGGAAGCACCTAGTCTAATGCTCAGATGTGAGAAATCCAAAAAAAATTGAGAAACATTTTGAAATATGCAAGTACAAAAATATAGGTAGACCAAAGATATAGGTATGGTGTATATCCTAAGGAGGAGTACATATTTTGAAGTTTTGGAATGTCAAATTTTGACTATTACAATTATTTTTTATAGTAATATCAAATGGGGATATTGTTGACCCTAAAGGAAATCATATTATTGTCAGTTAGTGAAAAATACTTAGTCATTTACTAAGTTGGAGTGATCAGTCAACATTGCAAGTGAGTCATCCTATATAGGCAAAGTGATGGAAAGAAGAAGTGCATGTATTTAGTAATTGCCAAATAAACCAAGTCTCACCAAGTATTATAGTGGTTAGCAAGTTGTTCAAATGGAAATGTATGCCATGTTTTATAGAATTGGAGTAATATATTTAAAGATGAGTAAAACATAAGTTGAGTGACAATAGGAAGAACAAGCACAACCGAGCATCAGAAAGCTATTAGTGCCAAGCAAGATGGTTTTGGCATATATTTTGGAATGGTACAAAATCTTATGTAAACCATTTTTGTCAAGATCTAAGATTGTTTTAATGATCAAGGAGTTAGTCAAGGATGTAATTACACCTAGAATTATTGATCATTAATCCCTATCTAATGATATCAACCAATCAAAACATTAACAGGACTAACTAGAAAAAAGGATGAATTCAGATCATTGGTTGAGCTCTAGAAACTTCTAAGATGGCTATTTAACCATGATCCCAAGCCATAATTTTTTTTGTTGCATGTGAAGCTAAAGGTGAATCAACAAGTTGTGAGGTAAGGAAACCAAGTACAGTGAGGATTTATTGAAGATCTATTACAAATGGGTGATATCATATTACATATAGAGGAGATTTGTTATCTGCATTCAAGTTCAAATTGAAGGATAGGGTACTAGTACATTCTAATAGTTGTTTCAGGGTAAATCTCTTAATAGAGTGGTCCTAATAGGCATATGTAAAATCCCTTAACAGAGTGCTCACTTAATTGTGTAATTAAAATCATTTATTCAAGATATAATTAATACTCTTGATAGCTCTTAACAAGGAAGATGATCTCTCAAATGTTAGATCATCAGAAGTTATCAAACTCTCTAGCCTTAATAGGCACACTTTATTGTTGTAGTAGTAAAGATTTTGTGTGTATCAAGCCCATTGTAGTTTTACCATCACCTTGGAGGGTATTTGCATTACCATATTTTTTGTTATGTGTTGGTTATGTGTTTGTGAGATAGATTCATGCAAGTACACTTTAGATCTAATATTACATTATAGTGAATAATTGACTGGATATTAGGTTAAATTTTGATAAAGGTCTATGGTGACAATGCTATGAATGGTTTACATTTCAAGTAGTAAAAGTTTTTAAGATCCTAATTTATCACCCCTCTCAGCATCTTACTTTCCCAAATAGAATTTCAACAGTTATTCTATAGGCATTATGTATCCATAGAACCTAGAACATGTTTTTAAAGTAAATAATGGATGGTTTTGTTGAATTATGTAGATGGAAAAATTATTAATTGGAAACATGCAAAAATCTCACCATATGCAATTGGAAAAATGTGAACTAAACCCCACAACCACTAACACTGCCCCTTTTCTTGTACAAAGAATCTCTAAAATATATTTACCATTTTTTAATATTTTTGAAGTCCACTCACAATATTATGGGATTAGTGACAAAATATATAAATATTTTGGTCAATTTCTCAAATATATGGTGTTACAAGCCACTATGATTGCATGTAATACATAAAATGTTGTTGGAAATTTGATTGAAAAGATCATTGTTGAAGATCAAAGAGAGAGATTATTGAAAATAAGGAAGTTGGTTGATGAAAAATGTTTTTAATCATTGTTTTGTCATTGATGTTAGACATGTTATTTTTAAGAATCAAAATTTCTTATAAGATCCCAGGACTATCACTTAGTTGATTGATGAAGACGATTTAATAAACAAGATGTAACAAGAGCACCTAAGGGAAAGGTTGAGTTATGGTTTTGTAATGAAGTGCAACGATCAGTTAAGAAAATGGTAAGATGATGTATTGGTAACATACTTGAAGATATAGATGTTGGTCACACTTAGAAACTTTGGAGGAATAAGTGGTAACAAGGTTGAGCGCAAAGCTTAACTAAGTTCATCAGCGAGTACCGAGAAGGCTAGTTCAAGTCGAGAAAATTTTCAATAGGAGCCAAGAAAATGTCAAATCTAGTGTGTGCCAAGTGAACTTCAGGTGCCGAGTGAAGTTCAACTACCAAGTGATATAGAAGGAGCCAAGAAAATAGAAAGCATAGTGAATGCCAAGTGAAGTTCAAGTGCCAAGTGATATAGAAGGAGCTGAGAAAATAGAAAGCTTAGTAGATGCCAAGTGAATGCACAGTAGGTGTCGAGCATCAATGAAATGTAGTTGACATTGAGTAATACAGTGTGTACTAAGAACTAGAATTTCAATAGTGTTGAGCTACTGCATTATTTTAAAAGTCAAACATTCACCAGATCTAAGCTATTAGAGTTGTTACCTAGAATTTTGTGAACTAGTTGGAAGATAAGGATGATGACCTGGTGGCATAGAATTCTATGTAAACTAGTTTTGAGAAATTTCAAGAGGATTCTTCAAGATGTTTCTAGAGGGGAAAAAATGTGGGTTAGATTCAATGAATCCTACCTAATCCACTCAAACCAAAATTAAAGGATTGAAGAATTGAGTTGGAAAAAAAAATCTAGAGTACTATTTAAGGAGCCACAAACCAAGAAGCAAGTGCATGTGGTGTGCCAAATTGTGAAGTGGTTGAAGGGTCTCAAGGAGAAGACATCTAGGAGAAGGAAATAAAAAGCATATAAATTGCTAGAGAGAGATGATTACACAAGTACATTGAGCATGAAGACTCAAGGAGACAAAGCTTGAGAGGATGACAAGCTATCAAAGCTAAAGAGATTGGAAGCTAGGAAAAGTATTATGAGCTTATGAATGATTTGAAATTTGCAAGATAAGTCACGAATTGTAATCAGGTCAAAACCCCTTATTGTTACTCTCTAGCAATTGTATCAGTAAAGGTAAAATCCTATGGACTTAGGTTGGTTTGATAGCCATTTGTAAATCCTGTAATAGGGTGGCATTCCAAATGAATTTTCTAAATTCCTCTAACTAGGCCCACTTCTAACAAGGTCACATTTAACAGTGTGTTGTAGCCTTTAATAGGGAAAACCTTTCACAAGGCATCACTTCAGAAGAGTGAGACTTGTGTAGCATGTTACTGGTGATTTTTTCCAAATTGAGTTTCCATTTAAATCACTATTTTATGTGTTGATTCTTCATGTGTTTTGACTTGCATGTTCATTTATAGTAACTTGCTAAGTAGGAAAGTTTAAAGCTTGGATGGATGAATATTTTTATGGGCACTTTTTATTTTATGAAAAGTTTGAACTAGACATTTAGACTTTGAATAACTGATTCACCCCCCCTCCCAATTATTCTAAAGAATTTCTAACAATTGGTATCATAGCCATATGTTGAATTAGTTTCAAGGTACTAGAAGTAGGAAGATCAAGATGTTCAAGAGAGAATTTCCCAAGCTTAACAAAGACAACTTTGTTGCATGGAAGAGTTCGATGAAATTGTATCTTGGATCAATAGGTGATTATGCAAACACCCCTATTGGAGTGGAGCATTTAGATCTAGTTGGACCCCTCTCTAGAGATGATTTGAGCAAAAGGAAGGAGCACAATCAAGAAATGTTGGAGACTGCCTCTACACTTAGCTATGTTAAATTTGATGACATCAAAGGATGTGACACTACATTCAAAATATGGAAAGCCCTAATAGATATCTATGGAGGAGATTAGAATGTTCATAGAGCAAAGAGAGAAAGCCTCAGAGGAAAGTTTGATGACATGAAAATGGAGGAAGGAGAAAATGCTTCTCAATATGGCTCTAGAATGAAAAAGGTGGTAAGTACAATAAGAAGTTTGGGTGGTCAATTGGAAGTAGAGACTATCAATAGAAAATACTTAAGGAACCTACTCCCCATTTATGCTATTAGAGTTTTAGCAATCCAAGAGCTAAGGTGTGTACAAGGAAACACAATAACCTTTGAAGGAATAGTGAGAAGACTTACTGCATTTGAATTGTCCAACTTTGACAACTACAGACCTGAGAAACTTGAATCTACTTTCAAGGCCAAGCTAAAATTGAAAGACACTAAGGAGGATAAATCAAAGAAGAAGAGTTAAAAAGGAAAACATGCATCTAGTGATAGCAACATAGATGAGGAAGATGTCAAAAAGTTGGAAGCACTATTGGCTAGAAGATTTCATAGAGGCAAAGGTAAATTCAAAGGTAAACTACCTATTATTTGTTTTAATTTCAATGAAGTAGGTCATATTACTACAAGGTGTACATAGAAGAAGAACTACAAAGAAGGAAACAAGTACAAGAATAAGAGATAAGATGATAGCAAAGATTACAAGGACAAAGCCAAAAGATGCTACATTGTTGAAGAAGACTCTGACGAGAATGATAATGAAGTAGTCTGTGTAGCTATGAAGGATGAATTAGATGAAGATGAAGCAAAAACATTGGTCACTTGTGTGAACAAGAATGACAAGTGGACCATAGATAGTGGATGCTCACATAACATAATAGGAGACAAAAGTAAGTTTATTACCTTCACTCAATATGATGGAAATAGTGTTAGATTTGGAAGTGATGCTCTATGCCAAATCAAAGGAAAAGGTTCCATTAAACTTACTGAGAAAATTTCATGTGATAATGCATACTATGTTGAAGTATTGAACTACAATTTGCTAAGTGTATCATAGCTTGGCAATGTAGGCTGCAAAGTAGAATTTGGAAACAAAACTGCCAAAATCTATGACATTGATGGAGATCTAATAGGAAAAGGTGAACAAACTAGGAGTAACTTTTTTTACCTAGATATGCAGGATGTAGCATGCCTTTTTGTTAGATTTAATGATGTGTGGCGATGGCATAAAAGGTTATGTCATGTTAACTTTGACAATCTAATTAGTATCAACAAAAAGAAGAGAGTCAGAGGTTTGCCTAAGCTAAAGAAACCTGAAAACATAGTGTGCAAACAATGCCAACTAAGAAAGATGACTAAATCTAGTTTCAAAAGAAAAACATACACTTCCAAGGAAGTACTAGAGCTAGTCCATATAGACTTATGTGGTCCAATAGAAGTAAAAAGCTACCAGGGAGATAGATACATAATGCTATTTGTGGATGACTATTCCAGAATGATAACTATCATATTCTTGAAGCAGCATTTCAAATGTTTAAGTAGTATTTGGCCAGAGTTGAAAAGGAAATAGGAATGAGTCTAAAGTGTCTAAGATCATACAGAGGAGGTGAGTTTACATTAAAAGAATTTGAGATATTCTACAATGATAAAAGAATCAAGAGACAAACATCAGCACCAAGAACTCCACCCTAGAATGGTATTATTGAAAGAGGAAATAGATCAGTGATAAACTATGCCAAAACATTGTTGATGAAGAAAAATGTTTCTCTGAAGTTCTGGAGAGAAGTTGTAAGCACTATTTTCTACACCTTGAATAGAGTCCAAGTTAAGAAAGGAATAAATGCAACACCTTTTGAATTGTGGTATGGTCACTCACCTAATATAAAACATTTCAAAGAATTTGGTTGTAAATGCTATATTCTTAAATATACTAGAAATGCAAGTTTGATGCAAAGAGTGATGAAGGTAAATTCCTTGGATACTCTACTAGAAGAAAAGCATATAAGTGTTTATTAACACTAACAAGATTGTGGAGAGTGCAAATGTAAATTTTGATGAGCATGCAAAAGTCTAAGTTTATGAATCAAAGAAATCAAAATATTATAGATCTTTTGTATACTTATATGAAGGAATGCATGTTGAAGATGATGCTACCAATCAAGTTGGAAATCAGCAAAAATCTCAGTATCAGCCAAGTCATAACTAGTGAATGTCGAGCTACATTCAGAAGTTGAAATGTAGAATGAAGAAATTGCACATTCTGACACTAAAATCAGTACACATGGAAGAGATGATGAAATACCAGAGGATGAAGTGCAAAGTGATTTTGAAGCTAAAGGATAAAACATGGGAAGAAGGACAGAACCAAGATTAGCCAAGTATGTGAGAGGACATCACCCGACAGAAAAAATCATTAGTGACAAGGATGCTAGACCAATGAAAAGGAACATACTAAGAAATGAATCATGTCTAATGAGTAAGATTGAACCTAAAATATTGAAAGATGCACTACAAGATGATGACTGGTATAAAGCAATGAAAGAGGAGATAGACCTGATTGAAAAGAACAAAACCTAGACCCTAGTCCCTAGACCAATTGATAAGAATGTAATAGGTAAAAAATGGGTCTTTAGGAACAAACTTGATGAGAATGGTGAAATAACAAGAAACAAGGCTAGACTAGTCTGCAAAGGATATGCACAAGAAGAAGGATTGGATTATGGGGAAACATTTGCCCCTGTTGCAAGAAATGAAGGAGTAAGAACACTCATTGCATATGCTACTTACAAAGGTTTAAAAGTCTACCAAATGGATGCAAAGTCTACTTTTGTAAATGGTATATTAGAAGAGGATGTCTACATAGAACAACCAAAGGGATTTTTTGATGACAAGAACAAGGATATGGTTTGTAAATTGCACAAGGCACTCTCTGGTCTACAGCAAGCACCTAGAGCATGGTATGAGAGACTGCACAAATATCTTATGAAGATTTGATGTTTGAGAATAGATGACAACAACAACTTGTACATCAAAGTAGAAAAAGGTAAAGAAGTTTTGATATCTAAAATATTTATTGATGATATAATATTTGGAGGAAAAGATGTCCTATGCAAAGATTTTGCTAGTCAAATGAAACATGAGTATGAAATATCAATGTTTGGAGAAATCAAATTCTTTGTTGGATTGCAAGTACATCAACTAAAGCATGGCATGTTTGTGACCTAATCAAAATATATCAAAGAGATACTTAAGACATTTGGATTAGAGGATTCAAGACTAGTCAGCACACCAATGGTAATAGGACATAAGTTATCGAAGAATGATGAGTCTTCTGAAGTGAACCGGACAATGTATAGATCAATGGCTGGAAAGTTGTAGTATGTTGCACATAGTAGACCAAAAATTGCATTAGCTATTAGAATAGTGGAAATTTTTTTTGCTAATCCCAGATAAAATCATCTAATGGTAGTAAAGAGAATACTGAGGTACCTAAAAGGAACTGATGACTTTGGTTTGTACTACAAGAGGAGTGAAAATTTTGAGCTAAGGGTATATGCTAATGCAGATTGGGGAGGTAACATTGATGACAGAAAAAGTACTAGTGGAGGAGCACTTTTCTTAGCGAAAACACTAATTACATGGACTAGTAAAAAGAAAAGTTGTACCTCATAGTCTACAATAGAAGCTAAATATGTTGCAGCTGCTATCAACTGCACTAATATTGTATGGATCAAATATTTTTTGCAAGGTATGAAGGAAGAGGTAATTGAACCTATGATACTTTATTGTGATAACACAAGTGCCATCAACATATCAAAGAATCTTGTGATGCATGCCAAAACTAAGAATATTGCAATTAGGTATCACTATGTAAGAGAATTGGTGGAAGACAAGCAAGTGAAGATGGAATATATTAGCTCAAAGGAACAGATTGTTGACATCTTCACAAAAAAATTACCTAAAGATTCTTTTGAATATCTTAGAGGTAAGTTAGGGGTAATACCCTTAGCCAAGGCTACTTAAGAAACAACATGGATTACCCTATATTAAATGAGTTAATTGTTGAGATATTACAATTGATGCGGAGGATACTACTTTAGGATTTTTCCTGAAGTAATTAAAGTGCTAAAGTTTCACATCAATCACAAGCAAGGTGATAGAAGGAGAAATTAAAGGAACCTGCAAATGCTACACTTGCATGATAAGATGCTGAGATAATATGTCTTTGGCATTGTTGTCAAAGAGGGAGAAGTAGCAAGAAACTAATCAACAACATTCAATTGGATAAAGGGAGAAGATAAGAAACTAATAAACAACATTCAATTAGATAGAGGGAGAAGATAAAGAATGAAAAAGAATGAAGATTGAGGGAGAAAACATAGAAACTAATCAACAGACAAAGAGGGAGAGATATCAACAACATTCAGTTGGACAAAGAATAAAGAAGTAGAGGGAGAAGTGAGCAAAACTGATCAATAGAAGAAAATGAACAATGCATACAAAGGGAGAGACTATAAGAAGGAAGAAAGTAAAGAAAAAGGATACTATAGCTAAGAGGGAGAAGCAAAAGTAAAGTAATCAAGATATAGATCACAAAGGGAGAAGTGAAAACTGATGGTAACACATTTCTTTTTGGCAGTTGACTTACTATTTTAACTTAGTTGGCATTTTGAGAACATGGTTGAATAGTTTGGTCTAATGGCAGATCAATTTGGTTTTCCATCAATGCCATTGTTGCAAAGAAAGAAGTTGATTGATAAAGAATGTTTTCAATCATTATTTTGCCATTGATGTCCAACCTATTATTTGTAGGAATAACAATTGCTTATAAGATCCAAGCACTATAACTTAGTTGATTGATGAAGAGGATTTAATCAACAAGATGTAACAAGAGCACCTAAGGGAAAGGTTGAGTTATGGTTTTTTAATGAAGTGCAAGGATCAGTTAAGACAATGGTAAGATGATGTCTTGGTAACATACCTGAAAATACAGATGTTGGTCACACTTAACAACTTTGAAGGAATAAGTTGTAACAAGGTTGACTGCAAAGCTTAACTAAGTTCATCAGTGAGTGCAAAGCAAGCTAGTTCAAGTCAAGCAAATTTTCAGTAGGAGTCAAGAAAATGTCAAATCTAGTATGTGTTGAGTGAACTTATGGTGTCGATTGAAGTTCAAGTGTTGCATGATATAGAAGGAGCTAAGCAAATAGAAAGCTTAGTGGATGCCATGTGAGGTTCAAGTGCTGAGTGATATAGAAGGAGCCAAGAAAACTAAAAGCTTAGTGGATGTTAAGAGAATCAACAATAGGTACCAGGCATTAGTAAAATGTAGTTGATGTTAAGTAACACAATGTGTACTGAGCACTTGAATTTCAATAGTGCCAAGTTGTTGCATTATTTTAAAAGTCAAAGATTCATCGAATCTAAGCCCATAGAGTTGTTACCTATAATTTTATGAATTAGTTGGAAGATAAGTATCATGAGCTAGGGGCTCAGAATTCTATGTAAACTAATTTTGAGCGATTTCAAGACAATTCTTCAAGATGTTTCTAGAGGAAAAAAAATGTGGGTTAGATTCAATAAATCCTACCTAATCCATTCGAACCAAAATTAAAGGAGGGAAGAATCAAGTGGGAAAAGAAATTCTAGACATCTATTTATGGATTCAAAGACCAAGAAGAAAGTGTTTTTGTGTGCCAAATTGTGAAGTGGTTAAAGGGTGTCAAGGAGAAGACATCTAGGAAAAGGAAGTACAAAGCACAAAGGCTCTACTTTGATAATTAGTCAGAGAGAGATGATTGCACTAGTACGTTGAGGATGAAGACTCAAGGAGACAAAGCTTGTGAGGAGGACAAGCTATCAAAGCCGAAGAGATTGAAAGATAGGCAAAGTGCTAAGTGTTGAAGAGCGATCTAAGATCTGCAAGATAAGTTGTGAATTGTAATCAAGTGAAAACCCTTTATTGTTACTCTCTGGCAATTGTATCAGTTAGGGTAAAATCCTATGGACTTATGTTGGTTTGATAGGCATTTTTAAATCCTTTAACAGGGTGGCATTCCAAGTGAATGTTCTAAAGTTCTCTAACTAGACCCACTTCTAATAGGATGGATAAATCCTCTAGCATGGTCACATTTAATAGTGTGTTGTAGCCTTTAATAGGGCAGAATTTTCACAGGGTATCAGTTTAGAAGAATGAGTATTGAGTAGCATGTTACCAGTGGTTTTCCCAAATTGTGTTTCCACATAAATCACTATGTTATGTGTCGATTCTTCATGTGTTATTCTTGCATGTTGATTTACAATAACTTGCCAAGTAGGAAAGTTTAAAGCTTGGATGAATGAACAGTTTGATGGCCACATTTTATTTTATGAAAAGTTTGAATTGGACATTTGGACTATGAATAATTGATTCACCCCCTCTCTCAGTTATTCTAAAGCATTTCTAACAAATGTGTGTACTGGAGACATTACAAAATTAGGAAAATACAAACCCCATATGTTAAAATTCATTTTTCTTAATCCCCACTTTCCTTCTCTTTGTTTTTGCATAAGAAGCACCAAAAATAGTGTATGAACATCCATCAAAGCATAAAATGAAGGATTTCAATTGTCTTCACTAATATATATTTACAAAGTTTGGACACATAGAAAAACATCTATGTTGTTTTGAAGAAAATGTCTCACACAGATGTAGTCACATGGAGTGTAAAACCAACAATTTTCTTTTAAACCAACGTTTTACATTTTTTTGATAAATTTCAAAATTATCTTATTTAATCTAGTTTATACTTAACTTACAATTATTGTATTAATGATATTAAAAAATGTGTGAGAAATAGAATAATTTGAAATACAATTGTACATATCAGGAAACAATTATGAAGCACCAAGATTGTTGTTCATATAAGAGGTCATGCTCTTAAATTCTTCTTCAAGGTACTAACTAATTCTTAGCATAACCCTTGTTGCATCTTCTTGTACTATGTAGCTAGATTATTCAATGAATTTTATTTAATATATATTTTGAAACAAGTTATTTTAACATGTAGAAAATTCAAATATCAAATACTATAGATTGAATTTCTCTTAAAATGTATGTCAACAAATTGAGAAACTATGTGTCAATTTTGTCCCACATCTCGAGCTTTCAAAAGTTCAATTTCTACTATTTGCTTTGCACCAAAAAATTGCATAGACAACAAATTTTGGAATCATAAATTCTAGTTATGAAAAATCCATAACACAATCATCTATTTGTAAAAGCCTTAATAGATCTTTATACTTTTGTAGTAATAAGATACTAACATCAAATAAAATAATGAAGCTTCAACAACATAAACAACTTTTAGGAAAATTGGGATTTGAATCAAATAAAATAACCAAGTTGTTGCAACTTACAACTACAAAGACAGAATACGAAGGTCAAAGGTAATAATTCTCTTAATGTAAATTTCATGCTACTGATGATTTTCTCTTTAGTTTGAAAATATCCTTAAAGAAGTATACATACTGACCACCATCAGATTTGAGGTAGATGAATTTCCATCATATTTTCTATGTGGATAACCTTTTAGAGATCTAACCTTTTACAGCTCCAATGAAACTACATTGTCAAAATATATTAGCATGTATCATTCTTCTTCTATTCTAAGAAGGGCTCATTCTTTATATATTATCCAAAAATATTACATTTATTTTAAAATAAATTATAGACTAAATTGAGCTAGTAATAGAAAAAAATCTTCAACAATATAAATAACTTTTGGGGAAAAAAAAGCACCAAATCAAATACCATAAACAACTTGTTATAGTTATAAAGAAAAAGTACATGATAGTCAATGATCATGGCTTTTTCAACCTATAAAACTATCGTTTCTAGTGAGGATGTTGTCCTTGGTTTGAAAATATTACTCAAGAAATGCATACATTGACCACCATCATATTTTTGAGGGAACTATTATTCCATTATTTCAAATAAGGCATGCTTGTATATCAAGAACTCATGAGATTATATTTGGAAACCATTGGAGACTTAGGCCTAAAATACCTAGATGCCAAGTATGTGGAACCTACTGGAACTATGACTGTTGAAAAAATTACAAAAATAAAGAATCATAATATTATGATGATTGATATTGGTTCAACTCTCAGCTATGCTTAATTTGATGAAGTCAAAGACTGTGGTGCTGCTCATAAGATGTGGATCAAGCTAAAGGACATCTATGAATGAGATGATAATGTAAGAAGATTGAAGGAAGAAAGTCTCAGACAAAAATTTGATCAAATAAGCATGAGAGAAGATGAGAATATTGCAAAATACAGTGAAAGAATAAAAGCTAGTGTGTGTGCAATTTGAGCTTCAGGAGGAAAGATTGAAGATGAGATAGTAGTAACCAATTTTCTTAGAACACTTCCTCCTATATATGCAATTAGAGTATCAAAAATTCAAGAGATGAGATGCAATCCCAATAATGATATAACATTGGATGCAGTAGTAGGAAGATTGAGAGTATTTGAGTTAGATAACTATGATAATTATGTTCCTAACACTAGCAACCTTGAGTCTGCATTTCAAGCCAAGCTATCACTCAAGAAGAAAGATGAAAAATCTAAGAGGCAATCTGATAGTGAGGATGAAGATGGTTATGATGAAGATCTTTATTTTATTGATACATTACTTGCAAGAAGATTTCCCAAAGGCAAAGGGAAGTACACAGGTAGAACTCCTTTTATCTTCTTTTCTTGTGAAGCGGTTGGTCACATTGCTCCAAGGTGTCTAAATAAAGAAGGAAAAGAAGAATGACAAGTAAAAGGGAATGAAGGACTTCAAAAGCTACAAGGACAAAGGTAAGAAATCTTGTTACATTGTTAAATATTTAGAAAGTAGTGAAGAAGAAGATGATATGGTCTACATTATTGTTGAGGATGAATCAGATGATGTGAATGATAAGATGGCACTTATCGTACATATCAATAAGAATGATACATGTATTATTGGTAGTGGCTATTCTCACCATATGACTGCTGACAAACCAAAATTTAAGAACATAGTACACTGTGATGGTGGAAGTCTTAGATTTGACAATGATGAACCATGTTATGTGAAAGGTAAAGGTTGTATTGCACTAATCAATAATCTCAAATGTGATAATTCTTGTTGGTTAGAAGTACTAAAGCATAATCTACATAGTGTGGCTCAATTGAATAACATTAGATTCAAGGTAGAATTCATGAATGGAAAAACCAATCTCCTAGATGGAAAAGGATATCTGGTTGGGACTTGCAAGCAAACAAAAGGTAATTTATTCTACCTAGATCTTAATGAAAGTCCATGTTTCATTGCTCAAGTAGAAGAATGCAGGTTATGGAATAAAAGGTTATGTCTTGTGAATTGTAATAACCTAATAAACATAAGCAAGAATAAGCAGGTTAGAGGCATTCCAAACCTAAAGAAACCTTAGATGGGCATGTGTAAGAATTGTCAAATTGGAAAGATGGGCAAGACAAGTTTGAAATGAAAGAACTATCATTCTAAAGAAGTGTTAGAGTTGGTCCATGGAGACCTTTGTGAAACTATTGGCATAGAAAGCCACACTAGCAAAAAGTTTTTTTTTTTTTTTCATGATTATTCTAGAATGATGACTATTATGTTTTTAAAGGATAAATCTAAAGATTTTCAAAAGTTCAAATGGTATCTAGCTAGATTGGAGAAATAAATAGGAAATGATTTGAAACATTTGAGATTAGACAAAGGAGGAGAATTCATCTCTAATGAATTTAGTGAATTCTATAATGAGAGAGGAATTAAAAGACAAGTCTCTACACCTAACACATCTGAGCGGAATGACATTGCTAAAAGAAGCAATATATCAATCATGGATTGTTTAAGGACCCTTATGATAGGGAAGAATGTTACTATCAAATATGGGAAGGAAGCAATCAGTAATCCATTTCATACCTTGAACCAATTTTAGTTGATGAAGGATTCAAATTAAACACTTTTTGAATTATGGTATGGCTATAAACCTAATTTGTGTTACTTCAAATTATTTGGCAATAAATATTATATTCTGAAGGAGTCTAGAAAAGGAAAATTTGATGTCAAAATTGATGAAGTAATATTTTTGGGATATTCCAATAAGAGAAAAGCTTATAAATGTCTAGATCTATCTACTCATAAAGTTATAGAAAGTGCACATGTGAAGATTAATGAGTTTGTAGAAAAGAGTGAAATACAAAGCAACAAGGAACCTTAAGACTACAAAAAATTTGTTTACTATGAGCCTGACACTATTCCTATTAGTGGGAATCAACAATCTTCACCACTTGAGTCTCCAATATCTACAACTAAAATTGAGTTGCAACAAGTGCAACCCAAGTCATCAGAAGGACATAAGTTTTTGCGAGTGGAAACTGAGTCATAGTTTGATGGGCCTGAGTCACAAAAAGTGGGACCTAAGCACGATTCATAAGATCATGGTGAACCTAGTGGTTTTAGAAAGAAGGAGCCCATATTTGTTGGATATAGAAGAAGGTATCATGCACCCAAGAAAATCATTGGAGATCAATTAGTTGGTACAATGACAAGGAACAAATTAAAAGGTACATGTTTTCTTACTAAATTTGCACCTAGATCTATAAAAGATGCATTAGAGAATAGAAGTTAGATTAAAGCTATGAATTAAGAAATTGATAAGATTGAAAGGAATAAGACTTGGATTCTTATTCCTAGAACCAAGTATAAGAATGTGATTGGCACAAAATGGGTATTCAGAAATAAGTTGAATGTGAATGGAGAAGTTTCAAGAAACAAGACAAGGCTAGTTTACAAGGGTTATGCTCAAGAGGAAGGTATTGACTATGGAGAAATTTTTTCTCTTGTTGCTAGACTTGATTACAACACTCCTTGCATATGTGACAAACAAAGGATTCAACGTGTATTAGATGGATGTGAAATCAACATTCTGAAATGAGATATTGTAAGAGGATGTCTACATAGAGCAACTGAAGGTTTCATTGATCCTAGAAAAAGGGACATGCTTTGTAGACTACAAAAGGCTTTGTATGGTCTCAAACAAGCCCCTAGAGCATGGTATGAGAGATTGCACAAGAATCTCTTAAAGATTGGTTTTCAAAAAACTAATGATAACAATAGTCTATACATCAAAGAAGGACAAGATAAGAAGATTATGTTCACAGAAATCTTTGTTGATGACACATTGTTTATTGGAAATGATGATTTGTGTAAACCGTTTTATGAGGAAATGAGTAAGGAATTTGAGATGTAAATGTTTGAAGAGATCAAATTCTTTGATGACTTTCAAATTCAATAGAAGAAGAATGTTATCTATATTACTCAATCAAAATACATCAAAGAGATACTAAAGAAGTTTGGAATGTAGGATTCTAGACTAGTTGGAACACCTATGTCTACTAGACATAAGCTCTCCAAAGATGATGATTCAAAAGAAGTAGATTAGACTACATAAAAATCAATGATTGGAAAAGTTCAATATGTAGTGCATACAAGACCTGATACATCATTAGCAGTTGGAATGGTGGCAAGATTCTCTGCTATTGCAAAAGAAAATCATATGATGGCAATCAAAAGAATCATGAGGTATCTAAAGGGTACTAAAATTATGGTTTGTGGTAGATGAAATGAGGAAAATTTGAATTGAAAATATTCGCTAATTTTTATTGAGTAGGAAGAATTGATGATAGGAAGAGCACTAGTGGTTGAACATTCTTTTTCGGAAAGAGGCTAGTATCTTGGACAAGCAAGAAGAAAAAATGTATCTCTTAGTCAATAGTAGAAGTAGAATATTTTTTTGCAATAGTCAATTGTTAAAATATTGTTTGGTCCAAAAAATTGTTGACTAGAATGAAGGGATCAAGGATCCAGTTGTTGTTTTCTATGATAACATCTATGCAATTAACATTTCCAAGAATCTTGTGATGCATACCAAAACTAGTCACATTGCAACTCAATATCATTTCTTAAGAGAATTAGTGCAAGATAATAAAGTAAGATTCGAATATGTGAATACAAAAGAACATATTGTAGATGTATTCACTGAGCCATTACCTAAGGATGCATTTTTGTATCTAAGAGGTAAGCTAGTGGTCATTCCCCTATCTAAAGCTCACTAAATTAGATTTTAGTGATGCATCAACCAAGCATGTTGAAAATTAGTCAAGTTAATGAAATATTGTAAATGGAAGATTGCATATGAATTGGTACATTAGGCACATAGAATTTCAATAAATGTTATCTTTGGCATAAGATGTCAAAGAGAGAAAGTTCTATCATACATTTGAGAAATTTTATGTTTGATAGAGGAAGAGTTTACTGTCATATATGGGTATGTGCAAGATCATGATGTGCCAAAAAGTGGCAATGTGAAAAAAATAGAGTTTGAAGACGTCTAAAAGCGCTTCAAAATCCACTTTGACTTTTTTCCACATATCCAGGTACCAAACCTAGAAGGTAAGGCTGAGCCTTATCAGATATCCCATAACAAATCAGATATCCGAATGCATATCAGATAATCAATACTCGACATAATAGACAAATATAATAATATTATTATTATATCATAATAATATAAAAATATTATATTATAATAGTATAATATAATACATTATAATATAATATTGTTATAATATAACATAATATAATATTGTTATAATATAATATAATATAAAATATAATAATAATAAAGTAATATATAATAATATAATATATAATAATGTAATATAATAATATTATTGTATTATAATAATATACTAATATAATATAATATAAAATATAATATAATGTAATATGTTATATATAATATATATAATATGTCAATGTGTATCAAATATCCAATATAATATTGGATATCCAATATTGAATCAAATATTGTTAGAATTTTTTAGAATAACTGAGAGGTTGGGGGGGGGGGGGGGGGGTGAATCAGTTATCCAAGGTCCAAATGCCCTATTAATACTTTTTCACTACTTTTAATGAATCCATACCCTTTTCATCCGTCCAAAGTTTAAATCAACCATATTAGCAAGTTACAGTAAATCAACATGCAAAGATAAAACATGCAAGATTAACATATGACACAAAGATTTACGTGGAAACTCAATTTGAGAAAAACCACCAGTAACATGCTACTTGATTCTCACTCTTCTGAAGTGATGCCCTGTTAAAAGCCTACCCTATTAAAGGCTCACAACACACTGTTAAATGTGACCTTGTTAGAGGATTTCACCAAACTGTTAGGAATGGGACTGGTTAAAGGACTTTAGAACATTCACTTGGAATGTCACCCTGTTAAAGGATTTATCTCATGGCTATTAAACTAACCTAAGTCCATAGGATTTAAGCTAACGGTTACAATTGCTAGAAAGTAACGATAATGGTCTTTTGATTTGATTTAACTTACAACATACTTTGTAGATTTCATATCACACTTTCAGTTCAATCCTAATTCTTGGCTTCAATCACTTCAGCTCTGACTGCTTGACTTCTTCTCAAGCTTCGTCTCCTTGAATCTTCTAACTCATTGTACCAATGCATCCATATCAGGTGCCTTCTTACTGAAATAGAGTCACTAAGCTCTCTTATCTTCTTAGCACCTCCTTCAGCATTTCATGCTTTCATGCTTGACCACCTCTCTCTCTTTTTTTTTCATTAACTTATGACTCCTTAAATAGAAATCTAATTTTCCTTTACTGCTCATTTCTCCCTTTCCAATTTTAGGTTTTTGAATGGATAAGGTAGGATACAATGTATCTACCTCATATCTTGTTCTTATCTTCAAACTTCGTTAGTTGTATTCTTAAAAATGTTTTACATGGTGTTCTGTGCCACCAGCTCATCATTCTTATCTTCCATTTTAATTCACGAACTTCTAGATAACAACCTTGTTGACTTAGATCTAGTGAATCTTCGATTTTCAAAATAATGCAGCAACTTGACATTATTGATTTACTGGTGCTCAACATCTCTTACTCGGCACTATTGGTTTTACTGGTGCTTGGCATCTTTGTGTTACTAGGCACCTATCTCTACTCAGCACTTGATATCACTCAACACTTGAACTTGCTCGACACTTGAAGTTTACTTGACACTTGAACTTGCTCGGCACTTGAACTTGCTCGTCACTTAAAGTTTACTCGGCACTTACTAAGAATTTTCTCGGCACATACTAGCTTGCTCGACTCCTTCTCTCTAGTGAACTTAGTTGAGCTTTACAAATGTCTTAGCTAAAACCTTACATCTTTGATATGTATCAGTGTGCCCATTCTCTGTATCTTATAGTATGTCATCAAATACACTTTTTCATCAATGGCTTAGTTGATCCTTGTACTTCATTAAAAAATAATAACTTCAACCTTTCTCTAGGTGTTCTAGTTATATCTTATTGATTGCCTCCTCCTTGACAATCAACTAATTGATAGTATTTGGATCACTAAAGCAATTGTCATTCCTGCAAGTAGTATGTTTGACATCAATGAAAAAATAATGATTGAGAACATTCTTTACCATTTCCATATATCATTCCAACAACTTTCCTCATGATCTTTTCAATCATTTCCAACAATCTCCCTATTTGGCATTGATGGCAAACCAAACTGATCAATTAATTAACTTAGTTACCACTAAGATTGTATGCGTTATCTGCTATTGAATCTGCTAGCACCATCTTTAATAGCTAATCTCATATATCTCCCTCTTTCGTATATATTTCCCTCTTACTTTGTATTGATCAGGTTTCACATTTCTCCCTCTTTGACATAAATTCCAAAGATGTAGCATCTTTATTATGCAAAATATGAGCTTTGGCTTCTTGTTGTTTTCTCCCTCTGTCACCATGCTTGTGACTAATTTGGAGTTTCTGCACTTGCTATCATCCTCTGTATCATTCTTCTGATATTTCAATGATTTGTTTCTGTTGATGCAAGGCAGCATCCTTTTTGGTTTAAACTACTTGAGTTAGGGGTATTACCCCCAACTTGCCTCTAAGATATTCATAAGAATCCTTGGGCAATGGTTTGGTGAAAATATCTACAGTTTTTTCTTTTGTGTGAATGTATTCCAACTTCACTTGTTTGTCTTCTACCAATTCTCTGACATAATGATACTTGATTGCGATATGCTTGGTTTTTATATGCATCACTAGATTTTTGGATATGTTTATAGAACTTGTATTATCACAATATAATATCACAGGTTTTGTTACCTCTTCTTTCATTCCTTTCAATAGATGTGTGAGCCGTACAATGTTTGTGCAATTGACTATAGCTGCTACATATTCTGAATCTGCAGTGGACTAGGATGTATATGTTTGTTTCTTGCTACTCCAGGTAACTAGCCTTTTTCCTAGAAATAATGCATCTCCACTTGTGCTTTCTCTATCATCAATGTTGCCTCTCTAGTTTGCATCTGTATATGCATTGGGCTCAAATTTTTCATTCTTTTTGTAGTATAGACCAAAGTTATCAGTTCCTTTAATATATCTCATTATTCTTTTTACTACTATGAGATGATTTTCTTTGGGATTAACAGAGAATCTGGCTACTATTCCAACTACTAATGCTATGTCTGGTCTACTATGTACAACATATTGTAGTTTTCCAATCATGGATCTGTACATTGTTTGATTGACTTCAGTTGATTCATCATTTTTTGAAAGCTTACTTCCTGTTGCCATTGGTGTGCTGACTATTTGGATTCCTCAAATCCAAACGTTTTAAGAATCTATTTGATGTACTTTGATTGTGTCACAAATATATCATGTTTGAGTCGATGTACTTGCAATCCAACAAAGAATTTGATTTCTCCAAACATAGAAATCTCAAATTCAAGTTTCATTTTGTCAAAAAAGCCTTTGCAAAGCACTTCCTTTCCACCAAACACTATGTCATCCACAAAGATTTCAGATACAATAATGTCTTTACCTTCTTCTGCTTTGATGTACATGTTGCTGTTATCATCAGTTCTTTTAAATCCAATTTGTACTAGATACTTGTAAAGTCTCTCATACCATGCTCTAGGTGCTTGTTTCAAATCATAGAGTGCTTTATGTAGCTTACACACCATATCCCTATTGTTTTCATCAACAAATCCTTCTAGTTGTTCAATGTAGACTTCTTCTTCTAGTATACCATTTAAGAAAGCAGATTTTACATCCATCTGATAGACTTTAAAATCTTTGTAGGCAGCATATGCAAGTAAAGTTCTTACTCCTTCCATTCTAGCAATAGGGGCAAATGTTTCCCCATAGTCTATTCCTTCATCTTGAGCATAACCCTTGCATACTAGTCTAGCTTTTTTTCTGGTAATCTCACCATTCTCATCTAGCTTGTTTCTAAATACCCACTTGGTGCCAATCACATTCTTGTTAGTTGGTCTGGGAACCAAACTCCAGGTTTTTTTTTTTCTTTATTTGATCAATTTCTTCTTCCATAGCTTTACACCAGTTGTCATCTTGTAATGCACCATATATTGTCTTGGGTTCAGATTTGCTGATTAGACATGATTCATGTCTTAGTCTGTTCCTTGTCATTGGTCTTGCATTTTTGTCACCAATTATCTATTCAACAGGGTGATGTCTTTTTACATATTTGGATAATCTTGGCTCTGTCCTTGTTTTCATGTTTGATCTTTTAGATTCATGATCACTATGCACTTCATTGTTAGGTTGGTCTTCATCATGTGTACTGTCTTCAGAATTAGATTGTGCATTTTCTTCATTCTATAACTCGGCTTCTAAATGCAACTCGACATTCACTGGTTGTGACTCGGCTGAAACTAATACTTGTTGTTGATTTTCAATTTGATCGACATCATCCTCATCAATAGTCATTCCTTCATAAGAATACACAAAAGTTTTGTACTCTTCTATTTTCTTTTCTACTTCAGAATGGACTTCTGTATGCTCATCAAAATTTACATTTGCACTTTCCACAATTTTGTTAGTGTTAATATTCAAACACTTATATGACTTGCTTCTAGTGGAGTAACCAAGAAATATACCTTCATCACCTTTTTAATCAAATTTTCCATTTCTATCATCTTTAAGGATAAAGAATTTGCAACCAAACACTTTGAAATGTTTTACATTGGGTGAGTGACCATACCATAATTCAAAAGGTGTTGTATATGTACCTTTCTTGACTTGTACTAGGTTAAGTGTATGAACAGCTACACTTACAACTTCTCTCCATTATTTTAGAGCAACAGTCTTTTCCATCATTAGTGTTCTAGCATAGTCAATCACAGATCTATTTCTTCTTTCAGCAATTCCATTCTGTGGGGGAGTTCTAGGAGCTGACGTTTGTCTTTTGATTCCTTTATCATTACAGAATATCTTCAATTCATTTGACATGAATTCACCACCTCTGTTTGATCTTAAGAATTTCAAGCTTTTTCTTGTTTCCTTTTCAAATCTAACCACATACCACTTAAACATTTGAAAAGCATCAGATTTTTGTTTTAAAAACATAACAATCATCATCCTGGAATAGTCATCAACAAACAACATTATGTATTTATCTCCTCTATAGCTTTGTACTTCCATTGGACCACATAAGTCAGTATGAACTAATTCATGTACTTCTTTAGATGTATAGTTTTTGCTCTTGAAACTTGACTTAGTCATCTTTCCTAGCTGACATTGTTTGGACATGATATTATTAGGCTTCTTCAATTTTGGTAAACCTCTGACTTTCTTCATTTTACTGATGTTGACTAGATTGTCAAAGTTGGCATGACATAATCTTCTATGCCATAACCATTCATCATCAAATTTTGCAATAAAGCAAGAAACATCATCCATATCAAGGTAAAATAGATTACTCCTTGTTTGATCTCCTTTTTCTATCAGTTTACCATCAGTATCATAGATTTTTGCAGTTTTGTTTCTAAATTCTACTTTGCATCCTATATTACCTAATTGTGCGACACTTAGTAAATTGTAGTTTAATCCTTCAACATAGTACGCATTATCACATTAAATTTGTTTTGTGAGCTTAATGGAACCTTTTCCTTTGATTTGACATGGAGCATCATTGCCAAATCTAATGCTATTTCCATCATATTGAGTAAAGTTAACAAACTTACTTTTGTCTCCTGTCATGTGATGTGAGCATCCACTGTCTATGATCCACCTGTCATTCTTGTTCATACATGTTACTAGTGCTATGGGTTCTTCTTCATCAGATTGATCCTTCATGGCTACATAAACTACTTCATCATTACTTTCATTAGAATTTTCTTCAACAATGTAACACTTCTTACCTTTTTCTTTGTAATCTCTTTTGTCATCATCTCTTCTAAATTTGTTTTTGTTGCCTTCCTTGTAATCCTTTTTCTGTGGGCACCTGGCAGCAATATGACCTACTTCATTACAATTGAAACAAATGATAGGCATCTTACCTTTGAATTTTCCTTTACCTTTGTGAATTCTTCTAGCAAGCAATGCTTCCAATTGTTCCACATCTTCCTCATCAGTGCTGTTGTCACTAGATACATACTTCATTTTTTTTCCTTTCTTTGATTTCACCTGTTCGAAATCTTTCAATGATAACTTGGCCTTAAAGGAAAATTCAACATTCTCTAGTCTGTAGTTGTCAAAATTAGATAATTCAAATGCAGTGAGTCTACCTATTATTCCTTCAAAACTTAGATTGTTTCCTGGTATACATCTTAGCTCTTGTATTGTTGATACTCTAATAGCATAGATAGGAAGCAAGGTTCTTAAGAACTTAATATTAATAGTATCTTCATCCAATTGGCCACTCAAGAATCTTATTGCACTTACCACTTCCTTTATTCTTGCACCATACTAAGCAGCATTCTCATTTTCCTCCATTTTCATGTCATCAAACTTTCCTCTGAGACTTTCTCTTTTTTCTCTTTGTACATTTTGATCTCCTCCATAGATGTCTGATAGGGCTTTCCACATTTTGAATATAGTATCACATCCTTTGATATCATCAAATTCAGCATAGTTGAGTGCAGAGGCAATTTACAACATTCTCTGATTGTGTTCTTGCTTGTTTTTCATATCTTCTGCAGTAGGAGCACCTGTTGGATCTACATGTTGAGTGACAATTGAATTTTGGGCATAATCTCCTATGGATCCAAGATGTAGCTTCATCAAGCTTTTCCATGCAACAAAGTTAACTTTATTGAGCTTGGGAACTTCTCTCTTAGGCATTTTGATCTTTTCTTCTTATAGTTCCTTTAAACTGAATCAGCAGTAAGGCTCTGATACCAATTGTTAGAATTCTTTAAAATAACTGAGAGGGGGCGGGGGGGGGGGGGTGAATCAGTTATCCAAGGTCCAAATGCCCTATTAATACTTTTTCACTACTTTTAATGAATCCATACACTTTTCATCCATCCAAACTTTAAATCAACCATATTAGCAAGTTATAGTAAATCAACATGCAAAGATAAAACATGCAAGATCAACACATGACACAATGATTTATGTGGAAACCCAATTTGGAAAAAACCACCAGTAACATGCTACTTGATTCTCACTCTTCTAAAGTGATGCCCTGTTAAAAGCCTGCCCTGTTAAAGGCTTACAACACACTGTTAAATGTGACCTTGTTAGAGGATTTCACCAAACTATTAGGAATCGGCCTGGTTAAAGGACTTTAGAACATTCACTTGGAATGTCACCCTGTTAAAAGATTTATCTCATGGCTATTAAACCAACCTAAGTCCATAGGATTTAAACTAACTGTTATAATTGCTAGAAAGTAACAATAATGCTCTTTTGATCTGATTTAACTTACAACATACTTTGCAGATTTCATATCACACATTCAGTTCAATCCTAATGCTTGGATTCAATAACTTCAGCTCTGACTGCTTGACTTCTTCTCAAGCTTCATCTCCTTGAGTCTTCTAACTCATTGTACCAATGCATGCATATCAGGAGTCTTCTTACTGAAACAGAGTCACTATGCTCTCTTATCTCCTTAGCACCTCCTTTAGCATTTAATGCTTTCATGCTTGACCGCCTCTCTCTTTTTTTTCATTAACTTATGACTCCTTAAATAGAAATCTGATTTGCCTTTGCCGCTAATTTCTCCCTTTCCAATTTTAGGGTTTCAAATGGATTAGGTAGGATACAATATATCTACCTCATATCTTGTTTTTATCTTCAAACTTTGTCAGTTATATTCTTAAAAATGTTTTACAAGGTGTTCTGTGCCACCAGCTCATCATTTTTATCTTCCATTTTAATTCACAAACTTCTAGATACCAACCTTGTCGGCTTAGATCTGGCAAATCTTCAATTTTCAAAATAAAGCAGCAACTTGGCATTATTGATTTACTGGTGCTCAGCATCTCTGTGTTACTTGGCACTATTAGTTTTACTGGTGCTTGACATCTCTGTGTTACTCGACACCTATCTCTACTTGGCACTCGATATCACTCGGCACTTGAACTTGCTTGGCACTTGAACTTGCTCGGGACTTGAAGTTTACTCGGCACTTACTAAGAATTTGCTTGGCACATACTAGCTTGCTCAGCTCCTTCTCTCTAATGAACTTAGTTGAGCTTTACAAATGTCTTAGCTAAAACCTTACATCTTTGATATGTATCAGTGTGCCCATTCTCTGTATCTTATAGTATGTCATCAAATACACTTTTTCATCAATGGCTTAGTTGATCCTTGTACTTCATTACAACATCATAACTTCAACCTTTCTCTAGGTGTTCTAGTTACATCTTATTGATTGCCTCCTCCTTGACAATCAAATAATTGATAGTATTTAGATCACTAAAGAAATTGTCATTCTTGCAAGTAGCAAGTTTGACATCAATGACAAAACAATGATTGAGAACATTCTTTACCATTTCCATATATCATTCCAACAACTTTCCTCATGATCTTTTCAATCATTTCCAATAGATATCTGATATTTGTTGCATACATAAAAAAAAACATAGACCCACGGGCATTGTTTTTTGGTGTTGCAAGGGGCCAATTTGCAAGGGCAACCGGATATTAGATACAATATCGAATATCAGATATCCAAGTAGGGGTTTTTTTTTCCACTCATTTTTAATCTAAATTCAATAGATTTTTGCATAATTTTTTTTGTTTTAGTTGAATCTACGTTTTCTTGAAAAAAATGGTTAAAATTAAGGTTTTTTTTAAATATATATTACATTTTATAATTCAATAGGAATGGCTGATCATAATGATGACACTGAGGCAGGAAATAATATTCCTCATAACCCCCCACCAAATGATCTAGTACCCCCACAAAACCATCCACCAAATGATCCTCTACCCCCTCAAAACCGTCCTTGAATTGAGGAGTTGATAAATGAAAACCTCACCGAGTTGAGAGGTTTGCACAGGACATATAATAATGTACGCGCATTGGCTCCAATGTTATCCACATTAAACACCATAGTGGATAACATTGAAACTCTTATAAACCAACAAAATTCCGCTCTTTGTTGGCGTGATGAAATGCATGCAATATTTGATGATGGTTTGGACTATGATGAGGTTGCAGCCCTCAACATAACCAAAGAAGATTTGGCTAGTCTTTTTGCGAGCTCAAAAATTGGTTTAGGAGTCGACCCAAAAAAATCCAAACTATCCATTAAATGGTGCACAAATGATGCCATACATGCAAACTTTTGGGATTGTTGGTGGATGGTCTTTGATATCCCTCCACATGGCAATTTAGACATACCATTTTATTTCCTTAAAAAATTATATGCAGAATTTGTGTTGAAACTTAAAGTGAACTATTGGAGCATGAAGGCCAAAATGGGCTTAGGACTAGGAGCTCCTTAGGATAGACCCTTTTCCTAGTAGAAGAAAGATGACACTTTTGTCCCCCCCACTGATATCTCCCTTCCTCCTCGAGTGCACCATCTAGATATTATGACAGAGGCTAGCTCTTAGACCATCAAAGCAATTCATAGGCTGAGTAGCCTCATGATATCATAGGCTAGGTCAATCTTGTCTCCTTATGTTGAAGATGATGGTGCCAATTCATCATCGGCTAGCTCATCACACATTTGTGTGCCTCACACTTGCGTTACATGCAAGAATATTTTCCTAGGTCCCATAGGTGATCTCCCTGAGTATCATTATGTATTAGACAAGGATACACCAAACATACATGCAGAGGCTATAGAACCTGATGCTAGAGAGGAGGGGAATGTAGAGGCATGGACTCCTTTGGTGTCGGTATGTGTATACATTTTTTGTTATGATATATGTGATTTAAAGTTAATTTTTATAATAGAGTAATTTTAATTTTTAAGACATATTAACTTTTATATGTATGTGATCTTCATTCATGTTTAGTTGATGACTAAGGATGCCACACTCTTGGCCATTTCATTTGGCCTTGAGACATCTATGGTAAATTATGTTGTGTTCACATTTTATTTTCTATTTAATGTTGTAGCATATATGGTTGCTAAACTTTCTTTTATCTTGCACGTAGTAGTTGTCCCGGGGGGACAAAGTGCGGAGGCTGAGCCAGTGCGCATTGACAAAGGAAAGGTAATTAGGTGCTTTCTATTTGATTAAATATCGATGCATTCTTGTAAAATGTTTATGTTAATCCCATTTAATTACATTCTTTATTGTATATAGGGCGTGGCTACTGGTGATGAGCATGTACAGATTTTGTGTCGTAGACCATCAGGGATTTCCATTTGCACTGAGAGCCCCATTATATGTATAAGTATCATTTATTTTTTATTATCCTTATCTTCATAAATAATTTCAAAACTAATTTCCATGATAGTAGAGACTCCTAGTGCACATGAGGTCTGATGAAGAGTTATGTAGATTTGATGATGTGGGCACTCTCTCCTGAGGAGGAGCCTACAATAGTAAGTTGTAGTTTGAATTTATGATTAAATATGTTACAAATTTAGCAAGCTATGAATTATAATTTTATAGTTTAAATTTTAGATTCATCTGAAAAACATATTTGAACATATATAGCCCATAATTAGAGAGGTAGAAGCACAATTGATGGCATATGAGAGGACTCCTGACCAATGCAGGAGGTCGATGAGAGAGGTATTTATTATGAAATTTTGATAGTATAAATCTTCATTACAAAAAATATCATTATGAATTTGAGTAATTCAATTTTAGATACAAAGAATCATATAAGTTTAGTAGTCCAACTTTGGGTTTTCCATTTTTGTTTATGTAGGAGGCATCTAATCCACCTAGTGTAGCGAAGAGGCTACATTTTGATCATCCACTAGCACCCTAGGATAGTATAGTTGTCATAGGATGCATCATGAGACATTTTGAGATGTCATATGCCACATTGTATATAGAAACATTGATATTATACACATTTTGATGGCATGATCAGCCACAATTTGTATATGGATCTATGTATTTTGACATATATTTGAGTACTTTGTCTATGGATATGCTGGTCTATTTTGATATGTTCATTATTAATAAATGGTATATTACAGTTCAAGTTTTTATTATTGATTCATATTATATGAGCAGTGGTTTGTACAGATTTATGACTTATAAGAATGTATGGTCTATTTAACACTTATTACATTCTGGCAATACTAATATAGATGACAAAACTTCTTAAAAATCACCATCCTTGCACTACTCTAAATCAAAACCTATTTAACCATAAAATTTTCAAGATCAAAATTAGTCAATTCACTAGCCCATTTAAAAATTAATATCATATGAATTCAATATTTATTCTCAATGTCCCTGGCACTAGAAAAGTCTTATTCTGAGTGGTTGAGCTAACCAAATGCTTTTAACATATATTTTTTCTTTTAAACATAAACTGTAATAACATGAAAAAGACGTGTTACTTATACAGATAATAATAGGAATATAAGACATATAAGTACCTTGAAATGCACTTAAAGCACCTTGGAGACTCCTTGGTACGGGGTGGCCGTGGATGATGGATAGTCTCTGTGGCTTGAACAAGGGTGTGACTAGGGTTCACCCACCCACTTGGAGCTAATGGCATTGACGATTTGATGCCAAGATCAGCGGTTTCAAATTTATGTTGTGGTGCACCTATAAACTGAGGCACATTGCGAGTTTTGGCATCGGCCGAGATCACTGTGCTGAATCCAAACAGAATGTGATCTCTCAAAAATTTGATAGGTTATTTTAGGCCTTAAAATCACTTTCTTGTAGCATTTGACAATTAATCTATAGCCCTCACAAGCTCCAAGTTATGACCCTCAAATGATCGACCTCAAAATGCACTTAGAGAACCTTGGGGACTTCTTAGTATGGGATGGTCGTGGATGATGGATGGTCTTTGTGGCTGGAACAAGGGTGCCACTAGGGTTTGTAGACACCTAAAAATCCTTTAGAAAATAAAGTATTTTTATTTTCTGAAAAATTCTCGATGACATCATCATTTATTAATTAATTAATTATTTAATTAATTAATTAATTAATTTTTATGCCATTAAATCCTTTTATCTTAATTAAAAATATTTAATTAAGGAATCCCTCCCAAAAATGTTTAAATCTTATTTAAACATTTTTTCCTTATTTATTAATTATTTAATTAATAAATTGACCAAAAATCCTAAAAAAAAAATAAAAAATTTATTTTTTTTCCAAAAGTTGGCCAATTTCCTTATGACCAATAACCTCTTCCAAAATCTTCTAATCCTTCTTTAATTTTGATTAAAGGCTAATCCCATCATTTCCTACCCCTAATCCCAACTCAAAATATTTAATTAAAATTAAATATTAATCCTCATGTTTATTAAATAAGTTTTAATAAATATCTCCTCAACCCAAACCCTTGAAATAAATAAAACTTTATTTATTTCCTAAAAATCTAATTTATCCTCATCCTAAGAAGTTCTAGACTCTTCTAGAAAGTCTTCATCCTCATCCTAGGAAATTCTAGACTATTCTAGAAAGTCTTTATCCTCCTCCAAAATCTAGACTCTTCTAGAAGATGTCTTTAAACCTAATCCTAATCCCCTCCTAACCTTGTCACATTCCCTAAACATGGGTTAAAACTTACTAACCCAAGCCAAAGTTAACAAATATCTCCTCCTTCACCCACCCTCATTAAATGCCATCCACTTGCCTATCCCTAAGCTAATCCTAAACCATCCTAATCCATCCTCTAATCATTTGCACAAGCCTAAGCAAGCTTAAAACCTTCCTAATCAAGTCCAAGTCGAATTTTCTCTCATCACCCTCAAAATATCTCAACCATAAAACTTTATGAAGTCCACTAGGTCATAAATGACTCTTACAAGCCCTTTTATTGCTCTTACAAGTCATTATGAGGGTCTTTATGAAGATTTTATCTCTTGAGCCTCCTTTGTTGACTCATCCTTCCCCTTTCCTCCATCCTCTCACCATGTGACATGTGTCACTCCTTGATTGGCTATAAGGAAGCACAATCCATGTGCTCTCCTCTCATGCAATCTGAGCCCTCCATAAGCTTTTTCCCAGCCTTGCATCTTAGCCCTCAATCCCTCAAGCCTCTTTCCTATAAATTAGATCCTTCCCCTTTGTAAAATAACACAATTCATGAAGTAAAGTTATAATGCTATTTTGAGAGCCAAATCCATACTAAAGCCATCTATCCACACCAAAAATCCACAATCATCCATTGAAGCCCTTTTTGAAGCATAAAGCTTGAGCATACATCCTATCTATTTAGACAAAGCTACTCAACAAGAGAGCTTCTTATTGAGAGAGCCCATTAATGGCTCATATTCTCAATTAAGAGCTCATCTTAGTCTATCTTGAAGTTTATGAATTTTGTTTAGTTTGTAGAAGCTTTATTTAAATTTGGTTTTTATTAGCATACTAACATTGCTCATATACATTTTGGCACGCCCGGTGGGACCCCGCATGGGTCATCTTCATTAGCTTTTTTAGTCAAGTTTTGTATGTCATTTGCTGATTTTGGCTAATTTTTCTTATTTTTGTGATTGGTAAGATTGTATAAATTGGTTTTGTAGGTCCACATGAGCATGAAGAAGACAAAGGAACTCATAATCTATCTCATAGTGTTTGCAGATTTTTCAAGCTTATAGGTGGACAAAGAACTTGAAATTCTTCTTCCTCTTCTTGTCTATATTCTTCTTATTCCATCTACTTCTTCTTCTTCTTCTTCTTGTGGGAGATCTTGGCCATTTTTTTTTAAGGAAGCAAAATCATACACACTTCTTTTTAGTGCTTAAAATGAACCCCCAAATCATACTTAAATCCATTGAAAATTTTAAAATTTGCAAGAAAGAAAAAATCTTTTAACAAGTGAAACTAAACCAATCTAATCATTTGCATCCTTGCAACATCAAGATTTTAGATACATTCATGCAAAATTAGGAACACTTCATTTTTGGGAATTTAAAAAGAACTTCAAGTTTCCATTTCAAAAGGTTCAAAATCAACACTAAGTGCACACTAAAGTTCTTTTAAAAAATCTCATAAAAACTAAGAGTCCTAAATGGTTGCCAAAAATTGTCCTAAAAGCTTTGTTATTTGTTCCAAACAAATGTCTTATTGCAAAATCTTGAATGTTTCTTAGGATTTTCATGCATCAAAACAATCTAGGAATATCATTTTTGGGCTTAAAATATGCAAACTAGAACACAAAATCTTGAATGAAAACCAAAGTCCAAAGAGTCATTTTCACTTTTGAGTCCAAAACAATCTTGAATGATCTAAGGTTAAAACAAAGCACTTCAAAGTTCTTACAACAACACACAAAATCTCAATCTTGAATGCTCAAAAGAAAACACTTGAATGTTTAACCACTTTTCTTTGAATGCATGTTGCTAAAATCACTCTTGAATGCCATGGATTAAAATCAAATTTTCCTTGAATGCATGGTTAAAACAACAAATCCAATCTTGAATTCTAAGGATCAATTAACTATTGCAATATCAAACACTTCATTTGGAGCTTCTAAACATTGAACAAAACAAATCTCTTTTCCACATGCAATCTAGGTAAAGTTTGATTTTTGGACATTTAAGAAACCTTGTTAAATTAAAATACAAATTTGCAAAAATCAATTTGAGTAGTTCCTTGGACTCACCTCTTTTCTAATCACCCATCAAATATTAACCATTGGTTGCAATCTCAGCGCCATTTATGGGGATGGGTCTACTTGAAAAAGGTGTTAAATGTTCCACAATCTAACTCACTCACTTGGTCTTTGAATTTTTGATTTAACTTTATCAAAATTCTTAAATGATCAAAACTCTAGATTAAATCGATCACACTTCAAGTTTGGGCACTAAAATTGAACAACAACTGACGTGGAGAGCCTCCGGGCGCGCACTTGAAATCGAATCTCACACACTTTTGTTTTGGGCTTAAAACAAACTCACACTCAATCTTGAATGCCTTAAAGAAAATTAATCGATACTTGACGTGGAGGACCTCTAGGCGTGCAAGTTTGCTTTTGTTGACCCTAACTCTTCTTATTGTTTTCATTCTTTGATCGATTTACTTTTGTTGGCGCTTCAAGTTGGAATAAACATTGTATCTTAAACATGAGTGCTTGCAAAGTCTAGATCAGAAAACTTAAGCGTCAGTTGGTAAAAGAATAAATGTGGTTTTTAGCCCAAGGTCATCCAAGTCTTCTCTCCCCTTGTCATCTTTCGAGGCCATCTTGGGTGCATAAGATTAGGATCCAAAACCTTGTTTCTTTTTAGGAGGCCTGCTTGGGGATTTCATCACCCCTTGGACGACCTCAACTCTAGCGTTCTGGCGGAGTATAAGAATCGGAAGGTGAATCGAAAGACACCTCTCTTGGGATCAAGATTTTGTCACTCGGGCTGAGCCTCAAGGAAATTTATACCCTTGAGAAGTGAAAGAGGAGAAGTGGGTTACCGCTCCTCTCGGCTGTGTGACATCTTCTTGGTCTCATCTACGGATTTGGGCCTCACGTACCTTGGGTATATCGAGGACTCCTTAGCTAAACCAACTGTCAGCCTTTTAGACAACCATCTAGGATGTTAATGTGTTTGAGGTGACTGATCGAAACATTTGTAGAACATACACACTCCTTGGCGCAAGTATCATTTTCTGAGAATCAAAAACTTCTATCTGGTTGTTTCTATCTATTGCTCGATGTTTTATTTGTTGAATGAATGTTTGCCAAACTTGGTCAATCCTAGCTTAGGGCATACTTAGCGTAGTCACTGCCTATTCCAGAAGTTGAATGAGTTGAAGCAAAACAACCAAGATCTCTCAAAGCCAAGCAAATTCAGAAATTGATGTCAGAGCAACCCAAACCCAAATAGAAGTTCCACAAAGTTAAACTCAAACCATCTCTAGCATACCAAGAACTTTCAGCCAAGAGAAAAGAAATAACACCAAGCCCATGAATTGCCAAACTCCACAAAGTAGAGGCAAAAGCTACCGACGAAGCACTTCAAGAGGCCTGGTTAGAGCGCACCATAAAATTCAGCCAACATCCAGGAGTTAATCCTGCTTATGCCTTACCAACTAGGCATGATTTCTATGATTAGACACCCTTGTTTCTCCACATCTTCTTGGATAAGCTTCACTTTAGAGTCATTTTTGTAGAAAAGCCAGCCATCTTAGGTTATCCCCTTAAGCATTATTAGCTCATCCATCTCATTTAGAATCAAACCATCTAGCCAGCAACCAAAACCTCACATCCAAGCCTTCACAATTGTTGTCACTTTTGCCAAAAGTTTGCCACTCCTAAAATCTTCCAAATCCATCAATCTCACCAAGGTTATCCCTTTGACAGAGCTTTGTCTAGGGTGATCCAGCTTTGTCACTTGTTATCCCTCATCACCTTGAGCTAAAGGTTGGGATCCACAAGTGGTCAATCTTGTGTTCTTCCTAAAGGATCATTAGTCTATCCTTAAGTTGACACAATCACCACCAAGCTTACACATAGGAAAGCAGACCTTTCGTGCTTTGGCAACATATCTTTGAAGTTAGAATCTCCAACCCAATCCTCCTTAGGTTTTATCGTACAGCTTTGCCTTAACCTAGGAAATCATTTGCATAGAGAAGCCTTCCCCCTTTTGCATCCATCAGCATTATTGCATCTCATCCCTAAGAGCATTTTTCATGCCACCCGTCACTCTCTTAGCCAAGAAGAAAGAAACAATGGAGCCCTATCATTTGGATCGAACAACCTCACCCCCCTTGAGCACTCAGCCATCCTTCAGTGCAGAGAAAGCTATGCCATCACGTACTGACATTGAAGCTTTCATGAACCAACCAGGAAATGCAGTATTGGTAAATGCCATTATAGACAAGAACAAAGAGACAATCATGGCTAATTTTCGAAGGGAAAATGTAGGAACCTTTGACTTTGGAAGACCCCCTCCATTATCAGATCCATCTCACCCATTTTTTGGGCAGCTACCACCACCCATAGGCTCTTATGATCCAAATTATCCTCAATATATGCCAAAAGAAGAGCCTCCAGCCAATCCATATGATCCAACAGACCCAAACATACCATCATCCACCCAAGTTGAAATCTCCATGCCGCAAGCCAACCCAGCCACCACCACTCCATCCTTGGTTCATACCTCTCCGCTCCAAACCCCCTTTACCCAAAATAGCTCACTGTTCACCCCCTTCACTATTGCTGCTGCTGCTCCCCAACCCAGCCTTCCAAATCCACCCATCTCCCAAATCAGTGCTAGCATCTTTGGCCAACCTCAGCAATATACAACAGGGATGCCACCCATGGGGCCAAGTAATCAACCTTTCATCACCCCCAGCTTGTTCACTGCAGCCCAACACACAATCCCATCATTTCCATTAGGTCTTGGGAGCTCAATACCATTAGCCACAAATCTAAAAGCTACTACCCTCACTCCACAAAGCTATCAAATCCCACAAGCTACTACCAATTTTCTACCAAGCTCCCAAGTGACCCTAGCCCCTGCCACCACTCTACCAAGCTTCCAAATCCAACCACAAAGCTATCAAACCCCATCAGTTCCATTCCCAAGCTTTCAATTCCCACCACCTCCACCACCAACTAATCCATTACCTCCAATTACCAACTACTTTTCAATGCCACTTCTAGGAGGTAATCCACCACCCCAGCCAACCACCAATTATTTGCAGATACCATCCCAAATGGGGGCACAACCCACATATATTGGTCAAACCCCACAAGCCCCCCGATCCTTTCCCCAAGCCTCTCAACCATCTTATACCTTACCTCCACAAAGTAATCCATTTATCCCACAGCCAGCTTATGTTCCTCAATCCCAACCTCAAATCCCATATCAACAGCAAGCCTCGCAGCACATGCAGCAATATGTGCCACCTCCCCCTCAGCAACCTATCATCCACCATGCAGCTGCCCAAACAATGTACAATCCCTATCAGCAAATCCCTCATAGCCATCCATATTCAGTGGCCCCATCTAGTACATACCTACCTCAAGGCACTCCTACATTGGGGGCACCCCAGCCATCACCTATCAATTCAGAATGGGAGCAAATGAAGATAGCTCTAAAAGCCATCCAAGAAGGGAATGATCCGAAGACATTCAGGTTTGAGAATGTGTGTCCTTACCCATTTGATAGAGCCATTACCATGACACCATTTCCCGAACACTTTGAGGTACCCAAATTTGAAAAATTCAGAGGAAAAGGAGACCCTGTCACACATATCAAAGAATTTTACATGCACTGCCAGGATGTAGCATACAATGATGTCTTCCTCTTGCGCCTTTTTCCAAAAAGCTTAGCTGGACCAGCTCTTGAATGGTTTTATAGAATCCCCTATGGTACAATTAAAAACTTTGCTGAATTATCTGAGGCATTTGTAGCCCAATATGCCCATCTCGTTGAAACAGAGCTATCAATAGTTGATCTTGTCCACACCAAGCAAAAAGGTGGAGAAAGCCTTGCCGAATACCTGCAAAGATGGCAAACCCTTACCACCCGCATATCCTGCACCTTGCCAGAACGCCATGTTGTGAAAATGTTTATTGATAATGCCCATCCTAGCTTGGCTCACCACATGACCATGAACTGTTTGCAAACCTACAAAGATATCAAGGAGAAAGGAATGATCCTTGAGCAAGGACTCATTAAAGATGGTGTGGTCAATCTTTACAAGGAAGCCAACCAAAATCAATCACATTCCAATGACAAGTCTAGGTATTGGAACAAAAACAAGCACGTTGCAACAGATGGCGTCACTGACACCAGACATGTGAATATTGTTGGTCCTTCTCACAACCAGTCCAACCCACCATATCAACCAAAAAATCAACAAGCTATCAACTACCAACAATAGAATAACCAAAGCTATCAAAACCACACTCCAAGACCCAACTTTCAAGGGTCTAGCAATCAAGCTAATGCCATCAATGTAGCTGCAGGACAAAAGCCTAGATTCCAACCTACACCTAGAAACTATACACCCCTTGGTGAGCCATTGGATGTCATTTTTGAGAAATTAGTCAAAGAGAACCTCATCAAATTTCCTCCTACCCAGCAAATTGACCCAAGCCAATCCAAAGCTGCATGGTACAAAGATAATGAGTACTGCAAATTTCATAGGGTAAAAGGTCACACTACCCTCAGATGCATGAAACTGAAAGACCATGTGCAGGACCTCATTGATCGGAAGGAAATCACTGTTGGTGCCCAAACCTCTCCCAATGCAGGCTTACAGATCTATCAAAATGCTTTTCCTCCACACCACAACCAAAATCCTGGAAAAGCACCTATCCAAACCAACAACAACAACACCAACAACCGTCAGCCAAACCAACAGCATGGGAAGAACAATGACCACACTTCATCCTATATAGACTATGGTAGCCTTATAGGTTGTATATCCGAGAAAGAGCCTTCCATCAATGTTATCAATATCCAAGGACCCAACAATGAGTGTGCAGTCACCACTCGAAGAGCGCAATTTAACATCGCAGGCCCACCTATTACACCAACACCATCAGCTCCATCAAAAAGCCAGTACAATATCTTGGAACACCTTGGGAACATGCCAGCCCAAATCTCCATTTTAGACCTTCTTCGCACTAGTCCTGTGTACAAGAACATCCTTGATAGTGCTCTCATAGAATCTCGTGTCCCTTCTGATATCAATGCTACTGATTTTCGTAATCTTGTTGGACACCTCTCATCCTCATGTGCCCTATCGTTCAAATCCACCGACATACCCGTGGTCGACCCAGATCACACCCTTCCGCTTCGCATAGCCATCATGGTATCCAACTTTGTTGTAAAAAGAGTAATGATAGATAATGGATCAGCCTTGAATATTTGCACCCTAAAATTCATAAAACAAGCTGGGTATACTGAGGCAGATATCATCAGTGAGGTTATCACCATCAAAGCTTATGACAACTTGGAAAGAACCACAAAAGGAACTATTTTGCTGCCAATCAAGGTTGGGCCAGTCATCCAAGAGACACTCTGCCATGTTATTGATCTAAACCTACCATTTAACATCCTCCTCGGTCGCCCATGGATTCATGCCATGAAAGCCGTTCCATCCACTTACCATCAGTGCATCAAATTTCTGCATCAAGGCACTGAGGTAACCATCCATGCCGATCCAGAACCCTTTGCTTACTGCAATGCAGTTGAAGCTTCATATACAAACCATTGCCCTGGAATTGATATCGACACATCCATCGCCAGCTCATCCCACACTTATAATGACCCAAAAACCATCCTTGCCTCTACCCTGTCTACCGTGAAGATCAATAACAAAGGTTGTGGAGAGTATAGTCTGTCAGATGCATTTGCTGTCGGGGCACTCCCACTTGATCCACATGCCCATGGACGACTGACATATCACAAAGCTAAGGAAATTCCACCTCCTCGATACAAACAGTTTGGCCCAACAACCTTTGTATCCTCAAAAATCCCTCTTCATGAGGAGCTCACTCCAGATATCAACAAATGGTTAGATAAGGATGCACCTCAAAGAAATCAAGCACACCTTGATCACTTCAGCCAAAAGTATCCCCAAGAACATAAGCTCATCACTGAAAAATGGAACTATCAAGGTGGTGGTCTAGGACCAGAAGAAAGAGGCATGCAGTGCCCCATCGACGCACACAAGTGGGAATCGAAGTTAGGTCTTGGCTTTGGCATACCCACAACTGGGGGCACCAATGAGAACGGTCACACTTTTTCAAACATTCACCGTGACCTTGTAGAAATTGAAGACATTCCTGAGGAAGTTGAAAAGAGAGCCTACGACGATATCCTAGACCAAATCTCCCTCGGAGACTCTGTTCTCCAAGAACTATCCATCCACCTCATTGACCTACCACTCGCCCATCCACAACTCATAGATTGGGACCAACCAAGTGTCATACACATCGATGAGTTCACATCAGAGGAGGCACTTCTAAGATTCATGGGAGCTGAAACTCCTCACAAGAAAACAAAGCCAGATTCTGCCTATATCTACAAGCTAGATCCCAAGGGGTATTTTGGAGAACATCCCCAACCTAGTTCCGATACACCCAAAACTGGAACTAAGGTGAATCTGAGACTAGCTAAGGCAACGAAGAGAACCCCTCAGCAAGAAAATCTAGAGCCACAAGAAGAACATGAGGATTTAGCATTGCCTCCTCAAGATAATCAACTAGAGGTGTCTTCTATTCTAATTGAGGATACTCGAGAAGTCAACATTGGTTCTTCAGAGATCCCCAGACTTGTTCACATTGCTGCATCCCTATCACAAGACCAAGCTGACCTCCTCTTTGAGGTCTTAAGAGAGAATATTGGCCGATTTGCATGGTCATATCAGGACATGCCAGGACTTGATCCAAAGCTTGTAGTTCATCATCTTGCAGTTGATCCAAAGATCAAGCCCGTCAGACAAAAGCTTAGAAAAATGCACCCCAAGGTGGCATTATTGGTCAAAGCTGAATTAGAAAGAATGTTAGCTGCTAAGGTTATCCAACCTATCGACTACTCAGAGTGGATCTCCAACATGGTCCCTATCACTAAACCTTCCGGTGACATCAGAATCTGCACTAATTTTAGAGATCTTAACAAAGCTTGTCCAAAAGATGATTTTCCCTTGCCCAACATAGATATGATTGTAGATCTTACATCTGGACATGAAATTTTGTCCCTCATGGATGGATTTTCTGGGTATAATCAAATCAAGATTGCAGAAGAGGATCAGCATAAGACAGCATTCACTACCCCTTGGGGAACCTTTTGCTACAACATGATGCCTTTTGGCCTAAAGAATGCTGGGGCTACCTATCAAAGAGCTATGATAGCCATTTTTCATGATCTCATCCATAGCATTTTGGAGGATTATGTGGATGATATCTTGGTCAAGTCTCATACCTTCATGGATCATCTTGCTGACTTGGAGAAAGTCTTTGATAGGTTAGCCAAATATCATCTCATGCTGAATCCCAAGAAATGTGTCTTTGGGGTCACATCTAGCAAGCTTCTAGGCTTCATAGTTTCTAAACGAGGTATAGAGATCGACCCCAAGAAGGTCAAGGCTATCTTAGACATGCCTCCTCCCCAGACACTGCGACAACTTTGCTCTCTTCAAGGAAAGCTCCAATCTGTTCGGCGCTTCATCTCCTAGCTTGCAGATAAGTGTACACCATTTTCACATTTACTAAAGAAGGATGAGAACTTCAAGTGGGATCCTTTATGTCAGCGCAGCTTCGACCATCTCAAGCAGTATCTCATCAATCCCCCTATCTTGGTTCCACCAATTCCTGGTCGTCCCCTAATTTTGTACATATCAGCAACACCTACTGCTCTAGGGGCACTTCTAGCACAGCTTGATGACTACAAAAGAGAAAGAGCCATCTACTATATCAGTAGAACCCTAGTTGGTTATGAACTCAATTACACTCCTATGGAAAAAGCTTGTTTGGCAGTTGTCTTCTCAACTCAAAAGCTTCGCCATTACATGCTAAGTCATACCATCCAACTAGTCTCCAAGATTGACCCTCTCAAGTATATGCTCTCTAGAACAACACTTACAGGCCGTTTGGCCAAATGGGTTATGCTCCTTAGTGAATTTGACATCCAGTATGTGGATAGAAAGGCAATCAAAGGGCAAGCTATAGCAGATCACCTAGCTGATGCACCTCTAATAGATGCTTATCCGTTGATCACAGAATTTCCAGATGAGCATATCTGTCTAATTGAAGAACAACCCCCATGGAAACTTTATTTTGATGGCTCATACACATCTCATGGATCAGGGGCAGGAATATTGTTGGTCACACCTCAAGGAGATTACATTCCAAAAGCCTTCAAGCTACAATTCCCTAGCACCAACAATATAGCTGAATATGAGGCCCTCATAGCAGGATTAAAGATAGCTATAGAATGGAACATTGTTGAGCTACAAATCTTTGGCGATTCTCAGCTCATCATCAAGCAAGCCCTAAATGAATATCAAACCAAAGATGAAAAGCTATTACCCTACAAAGAGCTAGTTGATCAGCTAACCCAACATTTTACAAAGCTTCAGTTTGCACAAGTGCCTCGAATATAGAACAAAGCAGCAGATGCTATGGCTACTATAGGCTCGCTCTTGGAAATTCCCCAAGTAGCTACACAGTATGAGTTTTTAGTGGAGCAGCTCCTCACACCCGCCTATGCGAATGAGGATTCAAACCGTGTTTGTATCTTGGTTGGTTCCCAATCCCCTTGGTACCATGAGATTCACGCTTACCTTAACGATGGTATCATATCCCCTCACCTCACACGTACCCAACGCCAGAACCTCATCCGAAAATCATCCTGCTATGTTATCATAGCCAATACCCTATATCGTCGGGGTTATCACGATACTCTCTCTCGATGTTTAGACCAAAATGAGGCTGCGATGGTGTTAAAGGAAGTACACTCTGGACTTTGTGGTGCCCACACAAGTGGTATTGTCCTAGCACGACAAATCCTTAGAGTAGGCTACTATTGGCCTACCATTGAAGAAGACTCCTGTGACTTTGTCAGAAAGTGTCTCCCATGTCAGCAACATGCAAATCTTGTGCACGCTCCAGCACAGGATCTGCAACCTATTGCACCACCTTGGCCTTTCGCTTGTTGGGGCCTTGATCTAGTTGGAACTATCACACCCCTCTCATCTGATGGACATAAATGGATAATAATAGCTACAGACTATTTCACTAAATGGGTGGAAGCAGTCCCCCTAGTCTTAGCTACAGGAGTTCAGGTCTCCAAGTTCATCTTGTACCACATTGTTTGCCGCTTCGGCATCCCATCCACCATCTTCACTGACCACGGAGGTAACTTTGAAAATCTCAACATGGAAGAATTATGCACTTCCCTCCGCATCCATCATCACTTTTCTAGCCCATATTTCCCACAAGGTAACGGCCAGGTAGAGGCAACTAACAAAACCCTCCTCAAAATTCTAAAGAAAGTTGTCAATGATTCCGGCCGTGATTGGCACCTACAAATAAATCTAGCCCTATGGGCCTATCGAACTTCCTTCCGTACATCCATAGGCACAACTCCATACTCCCTAGTCTATGGTGCCGAAGCAGTACTACCTATAGAGGTTGAACTTCCCTCCTTGCGCATATCTTTGCAACGGCAAATATCAGATGAAGAATATAGAGTAGCTCGGCTCACCCAGCTAGATCTCTTAGACGAGAAGCGACAACAAGCCTATGATCATCTCACAGTCTATCAAACTCATTTCAAAAGGAATTTCAACAAGAAGGTGCTTCCACGACACTTTCAGCTAGGTGACATGGTCCTTAAAGAAAACATGAAAGTCCAAGCAGATCGAGAAAAGAAAGGCAAGTTTGAACCTACATGGCTTGGTCCTTATGTTGTCACTGCTTCCTTTGGCTCTAGAGCTTATCAGCTATCTACACCAGAAGGAGAACTCTTGAATGATCCTACTAACATCATTCATCTCAAGAAGTTCTATGCTTGAAGATCCTTGGTATACCAGGCTTTTGAAAAATACAAAAGAAAAAAAATAGTAAAGAGAAACAAGCGTCCAATGGTGAAAACTTGGCAATTCAAGCACCTTGGATAGGTACCTTGGTGAAAACCTGGTAATTCAGGCGCCTTGTGTACTAAAGATTAATCCATTATCTATCACTATCCTATCCCTCATCCATTTACCCACCATCCCATAAGACACACTTGCTTGTTCCCTTGGTGTTCCAACCAAATATCCAAAATCTGATGAAGCTTGTAAATACCTCCTGTACAGCTTGTAAATCTTGTACCAAAGCTTGTATTATACCTTGTAAATCTTGTACCATACCTTGCATATCCAAATCTTGTCCAAAGCTTGTACCATACTCCAAATTGTAGATAATCTTGTATCCTAGCTTGTATCCTATCACATGCACCCAAAGAATTCCATTTTCCTTAAGCTTTTTGTAAACCATCTACCTATCCACCTATCACCTATTATAGGCATCCCATCCTTCACAAACATTTCCATCTCACAAAAACCAAAACATGAACAAACTTGTACATTTGTAACATATCTTGGTCCATCAGCTTGTACATCCTCTTTAACTTAGTACCATTGTATCTATCCAGCGTTCATGTCAGTTCGTCCTTGATCAACATCTTGCACCCATCACACATCTTGGTTAGCTATTCCAACACATCCTTTAGCTAGATTTCCTGTCACCAAAGTGTTATCTTTCTTAGTTCAGCTTGCCAGATGCATCACTCATCCAAATCCACCAGCTTCAGTGCTCTCCAAAAGGTCCTTGCAGGATATAGCTTTCCTCATGTCTGATCTTGGTCCGTTAGTGCTTTGTCCTACCCATCTCGTTGGCAAACGGCTCTCTTTTGGATTTTCACTTTCTTTTGATTTGGGATCTTCCCTTTTGGGTCTTGAAGTATCTTTTCCAAGAAATCTCCTTGTTCCCTCCTCAAGGTTGCCACGATCTTCCATATCATGGTATGCTGCGAATGGGGCAATTAGAGCGTAAGGTCTTGATCAGGTCTTTCGTTTGTTTTTCTTTTCTGCTTGTGGGTTCTCCAGTGTCGTTTCCACGCTGCTTCCTCTAGGATTCATGTGTGATGCTGGGGCAATCCTTGTGTGTTTGTTTTGAGTTAGTTTGTCAGTCCTTTGGATGGTTGGTGAAAAGGCCTTGATGTTCTTGGTAACCTTGGCAATTAACCAATAGTCCTATAGCAAATCTAGTGCTCAACTACATGGTGGTACTTCTCTTTGAAGTATCCCCCCGCTCAAAAAGCTTCAATGGTTTTCCTTCATCTCCATTATCCCCCATCCATATCCATCATCTGTCTCTCCTACCCCAACTGATGCATCAGTATCTCTTTGAATCACTCATCACTCTTAGCTTTATTGATCCACAATCCTAGTCTTAGGGATCCACCAATCCAAATCAACCCACCAAGCCTCATCTTTCAAGATCCACAATCCTAGTCCTAGGGATCTCCGAAACCCATCTTCTGCCAATCTAACTCTTTGAAATCCTGTTGCATCAGCTTTATAATCCCCTCATCCATCTCCCTATCCTGGATTCTTTTTTATAGCGCTCCGCTCCTTCATCCTCTACAATCCCTAAGATCTTAAGCTTGCTTCCTCTTGTGCCTCTGATTCTCCCTTTATCATTCTCTCATAGTAAGAGTTTGAGCTAACTAAATCTCTTCTCTTAATCCAATTTGAGTCTCCTTGCTCATCCCAGATTCTTGTATTTTTCAAGAAGCCACCAAGCCTCGCTTTCTCTCCCCGCTGCCTTCTTGAGGGGGCATCTCATAGTCCATTCTCTCCTCTTCTGCTCTAGCCTTGGGCATCTTATTTTCTTATCTTTGATGTCATGCCACTTGCGGAATCACATAAAAGAGGGGCAAAATGTAGACACCTAAAAATCCTTTAGAAAATAAAGTATTTTTATTTTCTGAAAAATTTCCGATGACATCATCATTTATTAATTAATTAATTATTTAATTAATTAATTAATTAATTTTTATGCCATTAAATCCTTTTATCTTAATTAAAAATATTTAATTAAGGAATCCCTCCCAAAAATGTTTAAATCTTATTTAAACATTTTTTCCTTATTTATTAATTATTTAATTAATAAATTGACCAAAAATCCTAAAAAAAAAATAAAATTTTTTTTTTTTCCCAAAAGTTGGCCAATTTCCTTATGACCAATAACCTCTTCCAAAATCTTCTAATCCTTCTTTAATTTTGATTAAAGGCTAATCCCATCATTTCCTACCCCTAATCCCAACTCAAAATATTTAATTAAAATTAAATATTAATCCTCATGTTTATTAAATAAGTTTTAATAAATATCTCCTCAACCCAAACCCTTGAAATAAATAAAACTTTATTTATTTCCTAAAAATCTAATTTATCCTCATCCTAAGAAGTTCTAGACTCTTCTAGAAAGTCTTCATCCTCATCCTAGGAAATTCTAGACTATTCTAGAAAGTCTTTATCCTCCTCCAAAATCTAGACTCTTCTAGAAGATGTCTTTAAACCTAATCCTAATCCCCTCCTAACCTTGTCACATTCCCTAAACATGGGTTAAAACTTACTAACCCAAGCCAAAGTTAACAAATATCTCCTCCTTCACCCACCCTCATTAAATGCCATCCACTTGCCTATCCCTAAGCTAATCCTAAACCATCCTAATCCATCCTCTAATCATTTGCACAAGCCTAAGCAAGCTTAAAACCTTCCTAATCAAGTCCAAGTTGAATTTTCTCTCATCACCCTCAAAATATCTCAACCATAAAACTTTATGAAGTCCACTAGGTCATAAATGACTCTTACAAGCCCTTTTATTGCTCTTACAAGTCATTATGAGGGTCTTTATGAAGATTTTATCTCTTGAGCCTCCTTTGTTGACTCATCCTTCCCCTTTCCTCCATCCTCTCACCATGTGACATGTGTCACTCCTTGATTGGCTATAAGGAAGCACAATCCATGTGCTCTCCTCTCATGCAATCTGAGCCCTCCATAAGCTTTTTCCCATCCTTGCATCTTAGCCCTCAATCCCTCAAGCCTCTTGCCTATAAATTAGATCCTCCCCCTTTGTAAAATAACACAATTCATGAAGTAAAGTTATAATGCTATTTTGAGAGCCAAATCCATACTAAAGCCATCTATCCACACCAAAAATCCACAATCATCCATTGAAGCCCTTTTTGAAGCATAAAGCTTGAGCATACATCCTATCTATTTAGACAAAGCTACTCAACAAGAGAGCTTCTTATTGAGAGAGCCCATTAATGGCTCATATTCTCAATTAAGAGCTCATCTTAGTCTATCTTGAAGTTTATGAATTTTGTTTAGTTTGTAGAAGCTTTATTTAAATTTGGTTTCTATTAGCATACTAACATTGCTCATATACAGGGTTCACCCGCCACCCAGAGCTAATGGCACTAAGGATTCGATGCCAAGATCAGCGGTTTCAAAGTTACGCTGTGGTGCACCTATGAACTGAGGCACACTATGAGTTTTGGCATTGAGTGAGATCATTGTGCTGAATCCAAACGAAATGTGATCTCTCAAAAATGAGACAATTAATTTTATTCCTCAACGTCACCATCCTGTAGCATTTGACAGTTCATGTATAGCCCTAATGAGCTTCAAGTTATGACCCTCATAAGATCGACCTCAAAATGCACATAGAGAACCTTGGGGACTCCTCAATATGGGGTGGCCGCAGATGATGGATGGTCTCTATGGCCAGAACAAGGATGTCACTAAGGTTCACCCACCCACCCAAAGCTAATGGTACTGATGATTCGATGCCAAGATCAATGATTTCAAAGTTGGGTTGTGGTGCACCTATGAACTAAGGCACACTACAAGTTTTGGCATTGAGCAAGATCATTGTGCCAAATCCAAATGAAATGTAATCTCTCAAAAAAGAGATAGTTTATTTTAAGCCTCAACATCGCCATCCTGTAGCATTCAACAGTTCATTGATAGCCCTCACGAGCTCCAAGTTATGACCCTGGAAAGATCGACCTCGAAATGAACTTAGAGCACCTTGGAGACTCCTTGGTATGGGGTGGCCACAAATGATTGATGGTCTCCATGGTTGGAACAAGGGTGTGACTAGGGTTCACTCACCACTCGGAGCTAATGGTGCTGACAATTCGATGGCAAGATCAACGATTTCAAAGTTACGTTGTGGTGCACCTATAAACTAAGGAACACTATGAGTTTTGGCATTGAGCAAGATCATTGTGCCAAATACAAATGAAATATGATCTCTCAAAATGAGATAGGTTATTTTAGGACTTAACATCACCATATTGTAGCATTCAATAGTTCATTGATAGCCCTCATGAGCTCCGAGTTATGACCCTAGGAAGATCGACCTCAAAACACACTTAGAGAACCTTTGGGACTCCTTGGCACTGAGTGGCCGCGAATGATGGATGGTCTCTATGGCTAGAAAAAGGGTGTCACTAGGGCTTACCCACCCACTTGGATCTCATGGCACTAATGATTTGAACAGTTCTAGCCATTAGAAGTTAGATTTTGAAAAGTTGTCAAGAAAATTGCTTTGCAATTTTTGTGTTAAGACAAGTTTTATTGCAAATTTGATTTCAAATGGAATCTACAAACTCCTAGGTACCCTAATAATGTTCTAAACATCTAGAATTACCTAAAAAACATGGAATTTACCAAAAATCCACTTCATTGGACCAATTGATGGCCAAGGCTTATAATTGCACCATGGGGTCCTCTGTCCATTACAAATGTGGATGGTCACAGGGAGATCATTAGATATATCCCTAGACCTTATTACATCAAGAAAAGAAAAATGATTAGGTGCTTTGCATTAATGTTCCCTGTATTTCATTAATGTTATTGGACTAAGAACTAGTCTATGGGTTCCCTAATCCCAAAAGCCCCAATTCACCTTCTCACAACCCTTGTTCCTAGGGCATCACCAATCTCACATGTGTCAAACCTTCTTGGACTAATTCAAAATTTATACATCTATGTTTTATCACCACAAACATGAATCAACTCACAAACACTGCTCTCTTTAAGAAAAATCAAGGATAGCCACAAGGAAGAGAACCAAACAAGGTGAAACATGAGTTCAAGCTCAAGGCCAAGGAAATCAATGAAAGGGGACTCGTCAAAAGCATTTGAGTTCAAAGGAAAATACTTCAAGATAATAAACTTTGAAAGTGGAGCAAAGCAAAGAAAATTCAATGATCAAGCTGAAGGAATTATCCCAAGACCAAAACTTCACTAGTGAAAAACATGGGACAAGTTTTGATTTAAAGAGATCCATGGACAAGTTCAAGGATTCAATTCATAGGAATTCATGTGTCCCAATGCAAGTCAACTTTACACTTGGTCAAAAACTTAAATGTTTGAAGAACAAAGACTATCTTACAAGGAGATCAACTTGTCTCTATTTACATCATTTTTTTGTAAGGATCAAACAAGTACACCAAGAATATTTGAGGATCTACCATCAAAGTGAGCTTAGGAGCATGAACAAGGACATAAAGAAAAGTTTGAGGTTGAGGGAACAAAAGAATACAATGATAAGATTCCCATCAACGGAGTGATCCCGATGATGATCAAGTTGTGCAACGAAATGGATTTAATATGCCATGGAAGATGTTAATGCATGCAAGGCATTTCTCCAAGGATCAAACCCAAAGATGAAGATGAAAAAAAAGAATTCCAAACAATGAAGGTGGAAATATCAAGGGTTCAAGCATCATGAAGTCCACCTATCCAAAAGAAAGAAGTCCTAGAATGATAAAAAATTCCTAAGAATAAGGAGGTGGAATTAACATAAAGATTACATGGAGAAGTTAGAGGTCATAGACTCACAACATTACAGGCTTCCTAGCATTGAAATGGAGGAACTTAGTGAAATTTTGTTCAAGTTCATTGGTTTTGCTAAAAGGGAGAGGAAGAGAGGAGTATACATCTTGGATGATAAGTTGAATGATGACTAGGTGGCTTCCTTGTTTCTTATTGGTCCTTAGGTGATTGCATGTTTTTCACTGGCTTATTTTTTGGCTACTTTTGGTTCCCCTAATTAGAGCTTGTAATGGATTAATCTAGATTTTTTTTTTCGAATCAATCTTGTTAGTTCATTATAATTGGGGCTCCTATTTAAATCCCCAACCCTCTCATTTGTAAACCAAGGCTGTTGGAGAATTTTTGCCAATTAAATGCCAAATTTTCTCTACTTTTCATTGTTGCGTATTGCATGGAAAATTGTTGTGATCAAGTTTTGACACAAGGTAGGATGGGTGAATGATTTAGTGGGAGTACTCACCAACCACCTTGCTAGAATGTAGGATTGCCAAAGAACCCAAGATGTCATGCATCAAGTTTGCATTATTGCATAATGATCCTTATTTCCTCACTTAGCTTTAAATTTCATTTCATGTTGTTTAGTATTATTTTTGCTGGATGAAATAATTATGGATGCACTTGCTCAATTTGAATATAAACTAGATCATTAGCCTCTTGTTGATGGTAGGAGTACCTTGTGTGGTGAGTTAGTGAAAGTACTCAACTCAATAGTGTAAGTCACCCAAGTGATTACTAGAAAATCACATTATTTCACTAAGTGAACATCCACAATTAAAGGAACCTTAAAATAATTTCATGATCTTACTTAGAAATCTTAGCATGAGAGATAACCTTATATCAAGAGAGTATTGAATGTTTGGTGTTTCATTGAGTATTTGAATCTGCATGTTATAGTGGAATAAAACTCACAATAAAAGTAACAAGATTAGAATCTTTGCAACATGATCAAGACCTCTATAGAGATACTATCCTATTACTGGATTTTAGGAATTAGATCTAGTTACAGGTCTCCATGAAGCCATAAACTTAGACTAAGACTAGAAGATGTGGTCCTCACTCAAAAACTAAACTATGAGAAAATCCCATTTGAGTGTCATACATGTCATGGACATGGTCATTTCAATAAGGCCCAAAAAATTGTAGACAATTGCAATAATGAATCTTTTTCAAATAAAATTTGGGAAGAATTACATCAATTTTTTTAAAAAATCAAATCACATAGTATTCTAATTGTTCATCCGTACTTTCTAGATTTTTTTTATTTGATTAGTTTGATAAAAATAGTTTTAATAATCATATTGTCAGCTTTATGTCAAATAAGGAAAAAGCCAAACTTGTAATAAGATATTTGCAAGCAATTATCTTTTATACAGTTATAAATGCTCTTAAAATTGTCCTTTAGCCTTGTTTCACATGCAAATATGATTGTGAAAAAAATAACATAAGAAGTATATATACCTAGTCAAGTGTTCCAATAGGGTTCTCTCTCTATTTTAGGGTCTCCAATAGGGCTTCATGATCAACATTAGCAATGGTAAAAAGTTCTTTTACATTTGGTCTTCCTTGATGCTTCAATAACTTTACATTTGTTGCTATAATAAGATGCAAGTTTTTGTTTACCTCTTGCGCAACGTGCTAACCAATAATCTGATTTCTCATCATTCCCTTGTGATGCAACCAATGCAAAGACATGTCCTGGCTGAAGTAGATCTGATAGCTGGTTATGCTCAAGTGAACTTTCCATGTCATCATTTTTGATAGAGGGTATGATAGACAATGGAGTAATATAATGTGGAGCCCATGTGTCCACCCACTCACTTGACTCACAGTGATCCCAATCACATTGAAACAATTAGGACAAAAACAAGCTAGCTGTCATATCCAAATGGTCCATGTACTAGAATCAGAGCTTTAGAATGAATGCATTTTTGATGAGTCTCTCACTATAGCACAATTTGATCTATCAGTTATGGACTCTTCCTCAACCAACCAAAAGAACCTGTGTACCACTGAATCAAGAGTCCCCCCCCTGTGATAATGCTAAACTACACCAATCAACAATGCTATGAGCATCAAGAAGCTTTGTTATTGAATTCTTCAGTTGCTCCTTAACTAGAGCTCTCTTCACACATGCCCATGCTCCATCACGTTCCCCTTTTCCATGGCCAGACTCAAAAAAATTGCAAATATGAGGCACCCCTCTCTCTATGTGCATCCTACACAACCAATAAAACATGCGACCATTCTTGAATTAACATGTATAGTTATCTGACCATATGATATGTCTATTCATAGCAATTGCATGTTAATGTAAGAAATCAAAATAATTTTTGAAACAATGTTGCACAAACTTGTGAGAGTGAGATCTATCATCACTCATATAAAAATGATACTCTCTAATAATCTTTTGATTATCTTCCACACTATCAGCGGCATGTCTATATGTTATGTGAACAAAAATAGCAATTTGAATGGAGTTGTAATACTGAGATTGTGTCTCATTTTGAGGTTGCAATGTCTAGTTCTCAGAAAAATTAAAAACTGATATAATAGTGGCAATGGGAAAAGTCTCCTTACACATTCTAAATTGTTGATCCAAACACTAAGACTTATGACTATGTCTTGCATACTTGTAAAAAAGATTTGCCTTGAAATCTGAAATAAGACTAGCCACACTGATATCTTTTCCAACCAATTCACATCTAGAGCTCTCATCCCCACTCTTCAATGTGTATTTCACCATTTCATATACCTTTTTTTTCACTATTGTCTTTCCAAGATCTTGTTCGCACCCCTCATGGAGGGAAACTGACTTTCGTTTATTAGTATTAATATATAGTTTTAGAGCTATAAGAGTATTAATATATATATTATTATTATAGCTATACTATTAATATATAGAATCAATATTATTATTATACCTATAGATATAATAGTATTAATATATATATTATTACTATAGCTATATTAGTATTATTATTATTACTATAGATATAATAGTATTAATATTTAGTGTCTATTTATATTATAATTATTATTATCCTACAATAGTATTTATAGTATATAAATATCATAGTAATAGTATATATATATATATATAGTATGCTACATATGTCATTAATTAATGGGTCAAAGGGGGTCATACATCACCCTATGACCCCCTTTGACACATATAAAAAATTTTAATATGTCTGTAGGTCTCCTAGGACCCCTAGGGACATATGTCATTATTTAATGAGCCAAAGGGGGTCATAAGTCACCTTATAACCCCCTTTGACCCATATGAACAATTCTAATACATCCCTAGGGGTCCTAGGAACTCTAGGGATATATGTAATCATTTAATGGGTCAACGAGGGTCATAGGTCACCCTATGACACTCGTTGACCCATATGAACAATTCTAATATGTCCCTAGGGGTCTTAGGAACCCTAGAGACATATGTCATCATTTAATGGGTCAAAGGGGAACATAGGATGAACCTATGACCCACTTTGACCAATATGAACAATTCTAATATGTCCCTAAGGGTCCTAGGATCTCTAGGGACATATGTCATCATTTAATAGGTCAAATGGGGTAATAGGTCACCCTATAACTCCTTTTGACCCATATGAACAATTTCAATACGTCCCTAAGGACATATGTTGTCATTTAATGTGTCAAAGTGGGTCATAGGGTGAATCTCTGGCCCTGTTTGACCAATATGAACAATTCTAATATGTCTCTAGGGGTCCTACGACCTTTAGGGACATATGCCATCATTTAATGAGTCAAAGGGCGTCATAGGCCTTCGACTCATACGAAAAATTCTAATATGTCCCTAAGGGTCGTAGGACTCCTAGGGACATATGTCATCATTTATTAGGTTAAAGGGGGTCATAGGTCACCCTATGACCACTTTTGACCCATATGAACAATACTAATATGTCTCTACGGGTCCTAGGACCCCTAGGGACCTATGTAATCATTTAATGGGTCAAAGGAGGTCATAGGGTGATGGGTCAAAAGGCGTCATAGGTGACCCTATGACCTCCTTTGACCCATATGAACAATTCTAATATGTCCCTAGGGGTCTTAGGACCGCAAGGATATATGTCTTTATTTAATGGGTGAAAAGGGTTCACAGGTCACCCTATGACCCCTTTTGACCCATATTAACCATTCTAATATGTCCCAAGGGGTCCTAAGACCCTTAGGGACATATGTCATCATTTAATGGGTCAAAGGAGCTCATAGGTCATACAATAACCTTCTTTGACCCATATTAACCATTATATTATGTCCCTAAGGGTCCTAGGACCCCTAGGGACATATGTCATCATTTAATGAGTTGTGGAGTTTCATAGGTCACCCTATGACCTCCTTTAACCTATATGAATAATTATAATATGTACCTAGGGGTCTTAAGACACTTAAAGACATATATAATCATTTAATCAATCAAAAGGAGTCATAGGTCAACCTATGACCCCCTTTGACCCATATGAACAATTCTAATATGTTTTAGGGGTCCTAGCACCCCTAGGCACATATATCATCATTTAATGGTTCAAAGGGGGTCATAGGTCACCCTATGATCCCCTTTCACCCATATTAACCATTCTAATATGTCCCTAGGGGTCCTAGAACCCCTAGGGTCGTAGGACCCCTAGAGACATATGTCAGCATTTAATGGGTCAATGTGGGTCATAGGTCACCCTATGACCCTAATTGATCCATATGAACGATTCTAATATGTCTCGAAGGGTCCTAGGACACCTAGGGACATATGTCGTCATTTAATGAGTCAAAGCTTTTGACCCATATGAACAATTCTAATATGTCCCTAGGGGTCGTAGGACCCCTAAGGACATATGTCATCATTTAATCATTCAAAGGGGGTCATAGGTCACCCTATGACCTATGACCCCCTTTGACTCATATGAACAATTCTAATATGTCCCTAGGGGTCCTAGGACCCCTAAGGACATATGTCATCATTTACTGAGTCAAAGGGGGTCATAGGTCACCCTATGACCCCCTTTGACCCATATTAACTATTCTAATAAGTCTCTAGGGGTCTTAAGACCCTTAAGGACATATGTCATCATTTAATCGGTCAAAGGGGGTTATAGGTCACCGTATGACCCTCTTTGACCCATGTTAACTATTATAATATGTCCCTAAGGGTCTTAGGATTGCTAGGGACATATGTTGTCATTTAATGGGTCGTGAGGACTCATAGGTCACCCTATGACCCCCTTTGACCCATATGAACAATTCTAATATGTCTCTAGGTGTCCTAGGACACCTTGAGACATATAACATCATTTAATGGGTCAAAGAGAGTAATAGGTCAACCTATGACCCCCTTTGACCCATATGAACAATTATAATATGTCCCTAGGGGTTCTAGCACCCCTAGGGACATATGCCATCATTTAATGGGTCAAAGGGGGTCATAGGTCACCCTATGACCCCCTTTCACCCATATGAACAATTCTAATACGTCCCTAGGGGTCCTAGGACCCCTAGGGACATATGTCATCATTTAATGGGTTAAAAGAAGTCATAGGTCACCCTATGACCCCCTTTGACCCTTATGAACAATTCTAATATGTCTCTGGGGGTAATAGGACCCTTAAGGACATATGTCATCATTTAATGGGTCAAAGGGAGTCATAGGTCACCTTATGAGCCCCTTTGACGCATATGAACAATTCTAATATGTCCCTAAGGGTCTTAGGAACCCTAGGGACATATGTCATCATTTAATGGGCCAAAAGAGGTCATAGGTCACCCTATGACCACCTTTGACCCAAATGGACAATTTTAATACGTGCTTTGGGATCTTAGGACTCTTAGGGACATATGTCATCATTTAATGGATCAAAGGGTGTCATAGATCACCTTATGACCCCCTTTGACTCATATGAACAATTCTAATATGTCCCTATGGGTCTTAGGACCCCTAGGGACATATGTCATCATTTAATGCATCAAAGGCTTATGACCTCCTTTGACCCATACAAACAATTTTAATATGTTCCTAGACATCCTAGGACCTCTAACTACATATGTCGTCATTTAACGCATCAAAGGGGGTCATAGGGTGAACCTATGACCCCTTTTGACCATATGAACAATTCTAATATGTCCCTAGGTGTCCTAAATGAATCAAAGGGGGTCATAGGTTTTGATCCATTAAATGATGACATATGTCCCTATGGGACCTAGGACTCTGTTACCTCTAGTTTTAACGCCAAGGATTTAGATTCAAACGCACGGCTTATTCAACGGTTAGTCTCAGAGTTGATATTTTAATGCTATGACCTGCGAGTTTTTTGGCTGTCAGATCTAAGAAGACCAACGGTTGGCGCCATCGCTCTATAAAGGAAATGCACCATAATTATGATAGCACGATGATGCCCTGAGGACATGTTGTAGAGGTGGGTCCAGCGTTCGGCAGGTCAGAAAAGTTCCACGGTGCCTTGTCCTCTATGTCGCTATCGCATATCAGCCAAAAAATCTCCATAGCGACATAGTGCCTGGCAAAAATAGTCATGACGACAAGTTTCAATGACTGACGTGATCAGGTGTTCCGACGATGAATCAGGAGAAACCATGTGTGCCAGGTCAGAGTTCCTGTCGGCATGGCTAACACAGTCAGGGCTTACGTTCACCACTGTCGGATCAGCTCAGATCAATGGTAAGTGCCATCGCGCTATGGAGGAGTTGCGCAAGGGTTATGACAGCGACATCATGCCCTGGCGACACGTGTCAGGTGGGGTCATGTCTCAAAGCGATGCTAGGTGTATTGACATGGAGGGCGAAAGCATGAGGTACAACGAGTCCTCACGATCGTTGGGTTTGGTCTCATCAACGGATGGCACCATCTCACTATGGCAAAGATGTGCGAATTTTATCATAGCAACATGGTGACCATCTGCCATGTGGATCGATAGGACCAGGTCTCACCAAGGATTTCCAGGTGTCATTCGGGGTCCGATTGTAGGTCGCAGAGTATAGTAGGTCAGAGGTTTTGTGGCGGTGGGCAGACAGTTTCACGGCCTGGAGGTTTCAAAAACATGGTGAGGCACTATGGTGCCAATAGAAAACCAATGCATTTTTTGATGGTGACATAGCGCCCAAATAGAAAGTTCACCGTGGCGAGGAAGGATCAGGCAGATGGGTCCCATCGGTACTCTGCAATACAATTTGTCAACTCGACATCAAGATAGTGAATCAAATGGGGACACGTGTAAATCTCAAGGCACGCTGTCAGTGGGCGCTATGGCGATATGGGAATTTGGTCTCGATTTCTGCATAGCGACATGGCGCCTATCTTACACGTGGTCGCTCTAGGGATCAGGTCTCGGGTTGCCAGCTAGTCTTCATCGAATCAAATAAGGAGATGGCATGGGTATGAATCAACACACGACATACAGTGGGCCCGACAATTCAATAGAGAAGGTGGGTCGCGGAAGGTCAAGTTTTGTGACCATCGGATTGGAAATGGATTGGCGGTAGGCGCCATCTCGCCATGGCAAAGTTGCAGGGTTTTTTGTATAGCGACTTGGTGCCCTTTCACCACGTGTCGGTGGGGTCAAGTCTCGCCAGGATGCGTCGCTGAGGTGGTGCCAGATAGGATGGGCCCAGTCGCAGATTGAACTATTCGCAGTAGGTCGAAAGTCTCACGACGGGAAGACTGCATCATCGAAAAGGTGTACTGACGACGATTAGTTTTATAGTGAATCAAGAACAGCCATGTGTGCTGAATTAGAATGCAGACATGAGGTGGCATAGATCTCAGCATGAATAGCGAGTCTTTACGATCGCCGAATCCATAGGGATCTATGACTGGCACTGTCTAGCTATCGAGACTTACTCAGGAATTAACGTCGATGACATAGCGCTCGTGTGCCACGTGTCCTGGTGGAACCATGTTTCATATAGCTAATGCAGTAAGGATTAAGCGATCATCGAACCAATGGGGAAGTGCCGTATGTCTCGCGGGCCCAGTGATTTACAAGGGAAGAGGTTGCAGAATGATGAGTCTCCATGATCGTCGAATCGAGGCCGATCGACAGTAGGCACCATCGCGCTATGGCGGAGATGTGCGAGGGTTATGTTGGTGACACAGCGCCTTGTCGACACGCATCCTATCAGTGCAGTCTAGGATGGCGGTTGACGGTTAGTGTAACCATCACGGTCATGATAGTATTCAAGGTGCCACAGTTAGTCCAAAGAAGGGTGGTTAACTGCGGGAGGACCTCCAGGTGGCAAAATAAAGAAATGCAATTGGCCCGCGCGGCCTAGTTGACCCATAGGGAGCTCGGTTGACCTTTTGACCTGGACGGATTCATGAACTAGGAGGCAAGGATAATCGATTTTGTCATGCGATCTAATCTCCATGATCAATCTCGACCTACCAGAGTAAATGTAAAACACAGAATGACACTCCACCTACCCATTGATCCATCTACCAGGTCGGAGCGTAGTTATGATGCCGTTTTCAGTCTTCTCAGGACATTATTGGCGAAAGAGATCAAATTTTTTGGAGATTTTTTCCATCATTTTCTTCCATGGTACTCAATGGTAGGTAGTTGCATGGTCATTTCAGCCAAAAAGATCTTAGTTATGCCTGAACTATAAAGGAAGATTTTGTACATTTTGTAAGGGTCGACTCTTCCTGATTTTCTCTGCTGCTGCTTGCAGACTTGTGGTGTAAAATCCCTTTGTCTTTAAGCTAGATAAACATCTTGTATCATCTCTTTCAGCCATCAATGTGTATGTGTATCATTTTGCCTCTCGTTGATGCATTGTTGAGAACAGTGGTCTGCATACTGTATCTATCTTTGGCCTATTGAATAATATACAAGTGAAATCTTTTGTTTCCTGGTGTTATTCAGTTAGTCTCCTGATCTGCATGTGGCTACTGGTTGATATAAGTCTGAATGAATGTATGACCTTGAATGTTACCCTAGTTCTGTAGTGCATATATGGGCAGGAAAATGAGTCTGAACACTCTGTTTTGGTGCATCACCACCTTAGATTAGACTAGGTAGATTTTCTTTAATGCTCTCTTTCTCCCTTTCCCTTCTGAGAATAGATAGGTGCACCCTGACAATAAGAGGAAGCTGGCCTTCTCCAGAGACTCAACCTCGCAGTTCAAGTCCCACAGCTTGGAGGTTGTTTCCATGTTTCACTAGGTTGTCCTCTCGCATAGGCGTTGGACAAGGGTGCAAACCTAAGTGACAACAGACTCCTAGGGACATATTAGAATTGTTCATATGGGTCAAACGGGATCATAGGTTGACTTATGACCCCCTTCGACTCATTAAATGATGACATATGTCCCTAGGGGTCCTAGGACCCCTAGAGACATATTAGAATTGTTTATATGGGTCAAAGGGGGTCATAGGTTGACCTATTAGCCCCTTTGACCTATTACATGATGACATATGTCCCTAGGACCCCTAGGGACATATGAGAATCACTTGTATGGGTCATAGGGTCAACCTATGATCCCCTTCAACATATTACATGATGACATATGTCCTTAGCTGTCCTAAGACCTCTCGGGACATTTTTTGTTCTTATGAATCCAAGGGCATTGACCCATTAAATGATGACATATGTCCCTAGGCATCCTAGGGACCTTTGGGGACATTAGAATTGTTAATATGGGTCAAAGGGGGTTGTACGTTGACCTATCATCCTCTTTGACCCATTACATGATGACATATGTCCCTAGGACCCCTAGGGACATATGAGAATCACTCTTATTATACATATTAATATGTATGTTACTAATATATATATATATATATATATATATATATATATATATATATAATGCAATATTTTCATTAAATATAATATGTATTATATATTATTATATTATATATTATTTTATTAATATGTATGTTACTAATATAATAACGTAATATTTTTATAAAATATAATAACATATATATGTGGGTGTGTGTGTGTGTGTGTGTGTTATTAATATATACTATTATATTAATATGTATGTTATTAAGATATATGTATATTATTAATATATATGAGTCAAAGGGGGTGATAGGTTGACCTATGACCCCTTTCGATCCATTACATGACCACATATGTCCTTAGGGGTCCTAGGACGCCTATGGACATATGTGGTCATGTAATGAGTCGAAGGGAGTCATAGGTTCAACCCATAAGAATGATTCTAATATGTCACTAGGGGTCATAAGACCCCTAGGGACATATGTCATCATTTAATAGGTCAAAGAGGATCATAGATCAATCTATGACTCCCTTTGACTCATATATATTAATAATATACATATATATTAATAACATACATATTAATATAATAATATATATTAATAACACACACATACATATATACATATATATGTATATTATGTTATTATATTTAATAAAAATATTAATAATATAAATTATATTTATAGATTACAATAAGAATAACATAATATATTATTATATATTAATAGATTATATCTTATATCTTTACATTACGTTATTTTATATATATATACATATATATGTATCTATGTATATATACATATATATATATGTATATATACATATATACGTATATGTACATGTACATGTACATATATGTACATATATGTACATGTACATGTACATATATGTATGTACATGTACATATATGTATATGTACATGTACATATACATATATGTATGTACATGTACATATATGTATATGTACATGTACATATACATATATGTATATGTACATGTACATATACATATATATACATATATACATATATATATATATGTATACATATAGATATATACATATATATGTATATATACATATATGTATATATATATATATATATATAATATTAAAATACATCTTTACATAGTAATATAACTGAAATAATTTATAAATTAGTTATAAATTATCTTTACAACTTATGATTTAGTGATAAGCAAAAGACATGTTTGAAGAGGGTTTTAGTGATACTCAGACTTCAGGTAGTTGTCTGACAATGTTATTTTGATCGAAATTGAATGAAACAAAAAGAGTTTTTTAATATCGCTCTCAAGATTCCATCAATATAATTTTTGTCAAATTCTGAGTTCAATAAGTATTTTTTAGTTAATTATCAATGAGAATTATTGTAAAGTGCTGATTGACATACTGATTGAAAAATTGCTATAACTTTCAAATAGTATAACATTTTTTAAATCTAAAAGTTGCATCACATTCTATGATTCACCTAGTATAAGAAAAAAATTAAATTAAATTTGGTAAAAAAATTTATTAGTTAAGGTGGTCAGACATGAGACCTTTTTTTTGAAATATTTTTGGTAGAATATTCATGTTTAATTATTTATTTGGAATAAAAATACTATAAAATATGTGTCACATCTGGGCATGAGTCTACTTTTCATATGTATAATTATATTTAAAAAATATTATCATTTGATTTTGTTTAAGGTGGTCAGACATACACCTACTTTTCATTTTTTCCCTAAAATTTTTGTAGTACTGGATTAAAATTCATACTTTTGACCAATCAAATATTTTTTTCTCCTGATAAGGCCTAGTAGTTTAGAAACTACATTCAATTTCCTACAGATTATTTTGTTACAACTTTTTGATATAAAGTCCATAACCACTTCAAAATTATGAGTCAAGTTGACATAACCCTAATTTGTTGATTTTTCACTACCACTTAAGGCCATAGTTTGGTACACCATGATTTTGCACATATCCATATATTATAGAAATTTTATATATGGAAGAGATGTCAAATATGTCAAGGAGGGAGAATGAACTTGAGTTGGATATTGTAATCATTTTAATCAAATTAATTAGGAAATCATTTCAAAAGGAGAAATTGATGTCAAACGGAGTTCACACTAACAGATGGAGTTCTCATGGATGAGAATTAGAATGAGACTAATGATATTATCCTTACTTTTATTGTGCTCTAAAATTTCATCGTATTATGACATGTTGTGTTGCCATCAATTCCAAAGAGGGAGATTGTTGAAAAAAATTGTTCAATTGCATATTATCTTTGATGTTACATAAATGTTAAGTCTTTTCTAGTCAGTGTCTACCATGATCACTCATATGATGAAGATTATTTCCAATGTCTTTCAAGTATTCCAGAGTAAACCAAGTTTAGAGATAGTGTCTACCGAGTTCACTCAGGCACCAAAGGGAAGTTTGCAAAAGTCCAATGTTAACCAAGCTCACTCAGTTAACAAAGGAAAGTTGGCAAGGAACGAATCTTAACTGAGCTCACTTAGTTACTAAATGAAGTTTATGAATTTGACATTTTAAGTGAGTTCACTTGGTTAGCAAAGGAAAATCATTTTAGAGTTAGTGTCTACCAAGCTGGGCCGGCTAATAAAGGATTAGTTTGATGAATTTTTTTGTTAACTCTACTTGACTTAAGGGATGAATATTGAATATTTGTAAATGTATTCAAGCTAACTTGAGAAGGTAATAGATATAGATATAATTTAAAGTTGTGGGATTGAATGTGAGAAGCATGGGATTGAAAAGATTAAACAAGGAAGAAAATTGGAAGGATAGAAGAGTATCCTATCTTGACCAAGCTACAAAGTTTTATCTAATCAAGGACGATCAAGTATTCAAGCTAGAACAAAGATCTGAAATTAGCAATTCAATTGCATCAGCAATCAAGTTGTATCATTATTACTCTCTAATAATTGTAGTAGTGTATCAAAATCTCTTAACAAGGTTAGCTTAACAACTATTTTCCAAATCAACTAACGAAGTGGCATTTCTAAATTGAAGTGTCTAAAGAGCTCTAACATGTCCACTCAAGTAAGGGTGATTAAATCTTTTTATAGGATCACACCTAATAGTGTGTTTTGCAACCTTTAACAATGTTGGCTCCTCATAGGGCTCACTTTAGAGGAGTAAAAAATACTAATTAGTTGCAGTTGGTGTTTTTTTCCAAATTGGGTTTCCACATTAAATACTGGTGTCATATATGTTTGTGTTATTTTTTTTCTATTCTACAACTATATTAATTGTGGTTAGTCACATTAAACATCTAAGGAAGTAATTTTTCAATGCTTACCAAGTTACAATAAGTCTTAGTGTTTGCCGAGTGATTCAATACTAATCAAGTTACAATGGTATTTTTAGTTTCAATAAACATTGGTTTTGATTTGTATTGAGATCTAAGGGATATGAGATTTATTTTTGTGGTAACTAATTCACCCCTCACATCTCATTTACTCCTCTTACATTTCCAACAATTCTATGGTATTAAGTTGATTTTTAGTGATTATGTGTTGATTTCTATTGATTAGTTTGTAGGTTTTGAAGTACTATCATTTTTTTGATTGATGAAGAGGATTTGATCAAATGAGGTAACAAGAGCACTAGAGAAAAGGTTGAGTTATGGTATGAAAAAAGAGTGCAAAGATCAGTAAAGATGGTGATTTACAATGCCTTAATTATCTACTTGTGGTTACAAAGGATGGATACACTAATTAAATTCAAAAGAATAGATAAAAAGAATTAAGTCTACGAAGCTTGATAGTTTGCATAGTAGGTGTCAATTAAAGTTAGTGTAAGTCAAGCAAAAAATTAGTTGGAGCCAAGAAAAGTCAAATTTTAGTGTATGTAGAGTGATACAGTATAAGCCAAGTAAAGTTTAGTTGATGTCAAGTACTGATAAACTTTAGTTTGTTCCAAGTGATTTGGTAGTGGATGTCGAGCAACGTAGTTTGTGCTAAGCATCATAATCAAGTTATTGCCGAGTGTTAGCATTATAAGAAAGATTGTTAATTCAATGAATCTAAGCTGACAAGTTTGATTTCTTGGATTGTGTGAACCCTGTGGAAGATAAGCTTGATGAGTTGGTGTTACAAAATTCAAGATAAATCATTTTGAGGTGAGTTCAAAGAGAATTGAAGGAGAAGTTTCTAGGAGGGAATGAAATGAAAAAATGGGTAAATTCATCTAATCCTACCTAACCCTAAAATGGATGATAGACAATGAACGACAATACATCTTAAATGGTTGGTCAAAAGAAAATGTTATCATTTGTGAGAACATAAGGAAGACAAGGAGTCTAATGTTAGATTGTGGTGATTGATTAGGGAAGTACTACACATACTCCATTTTTGGGCCTACTATATCAACATTTTATGGCCGACATGTTGTAACTAATTTTAACCCTAAAAAAACAAAAGTACTTGTATAAAAAGGCTTAGTGTTAGGGATTGTTTTATTGTGGATGATGTGAAAATTTCTTCTTGCAGTGGTATTGAGTTGTAAGGTATTACAAATTGTAATCAGGTTCTAATCACTAGATCATAATAATATTGGACTTATTGTTTGGTGGATGCAACCAAGGGTTTGGGTGAACCATGTTAAATATTGGTGTCTTGTGTTATCTTCTATGTGATCTATTATTTTTTGATATTGTTTATATTTTCACGTAACTATTATTTCTATTCATAGTTTTATCCTAACATCTAAGTTATTACTTCATTCAGTAAGCAAAGAGAAGAGATTTCTATTGGAAAGAAAAGGAAGAAGGCTTAAGGGTATGGATTCTTGAAGGGTGAACAAGCTATCAGAGTTGAAGTGTGTGAAAGCCAAGTAGAATGGAGGACAAAAACATAGATCTATTATATGTAAAGTGAGTTGTAAGTTGTTATCAAATCAAGCCTTACTATTCCTTTCTAATCATTTAACCAATTTAATGTAAATCCTTTGGATTAAGGTTTACCTAACAATCATTTGTAAATCCTTTAATTGGGTGATATTTTAAGTGAATGATCCAAATTCCTTTAACAAGGCTCACTCCTAACAGGGTGATTAAAATCCTTCAATCAGGTGACATTTAACAGTGTGCATTGTAACCTTCAATAGGGTTGGCCTTTAGCAAGGAATCAGTTTAGAAGAGTGAGAAAGAGTAGCATGTTATTGGTGTTTTTTCCCAAATTGGGTTTCTATGTAAAATAATTTTTTCAAATGTGTTATTAAATATGTTATGTTTCATGCTTACATTTTTGCAAAGTTGATTTGAAAGTAACCTACAAGTTTAATTGATCAAGTATGATCTAATGGATGCATGCATGATAAATATGTTCTATGGATATGGCTTTACTAAGTTGTGAAAAGTTTTATTTGTACATTTGGACCTTGGATAACTAATTCTTTCCTTTTAGTTATTCTAAATAATTCCAACATTTTTATTCGACAGAAATAAAATCACCAATAATTTATTACTTTTTTTCCTAGTTTGAAAAACAAAATTGCTAATAGAAATTAATTTTTTTCCTCTAAAATAATGTTGGATTCACCATGATTTTATACTTTTTCCAAAGGGGATTTCTTAAAGCTATCCCTAGGTTGGAAAAAAATGAAAGATAGAGAAGTGGGAAAGAAAATATTAAGATTTGGTTTAAGATGGTCGCTAAGTTGAAGGATAAATTCCTTTCTAGAGACTATCAAATTAAGTGGTTAAAGAAGTTGTAGAACTTGAAGACATGTGGTATAACTATAAAGGACTAAATTGAGGAATTTCCCTAGAATACTCAAATTTCTTCTTGGTCAATATCAAGTTAGCTTGTTGAAAAATTTGTAGAACTTGAAGAAAAGGTACATAAATGTAAAGGTACCATTAGTAATTTTAAAAGTTTGATATCATATCTACACACATTGATTTTTATATAGAGATTATTGTTGGATAACTGGATGGATTAAGGCCTTTCATAAAAGGTGAAATCACTTTAGCCAAGACAGATGGTATTGAGGAAGCATATCAATTTGCATAAAAGGCAAAAGAAAAAATGAACAATAGGCATGATAAATGGAAAATGGGTAGAGTTGGTTGATTCATTATATGAAGAGGTAGATCCTATGTTGGGAGTAGAATATCTTATTCAAATAATGATAGACCTAACAAAGACAAGAGTAAATTAGAATGGATTAAGGAAAGTTTGTTCATAGGTAGAGGAAATTATTGAAGAGAAAACTAGGAAGGTATTCAAGGGGTAACAATCATAAGAGAGAAGATAGGACCTGGTTTAAGGGAACTTATTATTATAATAGAGAAGAATGTCATCAAACATGTGAATGTCCTAAATAAAACAAGAAAGTTTATAATAATAGCATAAATACATTGGTGTAGGAAGATTCACCTAATTCATTGAATGGACAAGAAGGAGGGAACCTGATGGTTAGAAGAACCTTGCATAGTGAAAAAGTTGATGATACTATGTTGATGAAAAACTTATTCGCAACGAGATGTAAGCTTGTAGGAAAATTTTGTAAAATGATCATTAATAGTGGTAGTTTACACAACTTGGCATCAGAGGAGTTGGGTAAAAAAATTAGTTATAAGGGATGAAACATCCTAAACCTTATTAGATTGCTTGGATCAAGGAAGAGTATAAGTTAAAGGAAACTTAAAAATTTCTTGTTAAACTAGAAATTGGGTCATATTATGATGAATTCTTGTGCGATATCATGCTTATGTATTGTCATTACATTTTATTGGGTAACCTTGGCAATATGATAGACAAGCTTTACATGATGGTCAATTAAACCAATATACTAGTGTGACTAATGGGAAGGAAATCTTTAATGTCATTAGTCGAAGATTCTATAAGGGTGAGAATTGCACTATCATTAGAGTTTATTTGTTTGAAGGAAATTAGTTCATCAGGATTTGAATGGGTCGATTATGCATTTTACCTTGATCCCTAGGAAAACTAAAATGGAAATTGATAATGAACACCATGAGCATTAAGGAATTATTGTCATGTTTTCAAGATATAATTTGATACAATTTTTTTATGGGTTACTACTAGTTATGAGTATGATTCATTGCATAGACTCGATATGAGAAGCTAGTTTTCTAAATAAAAAACCACACTAGTTGATACTAAAAATGAATGGAGAATTGGATAAACAAGTTTAATAATTATTGTAGAAAGGTTTGATTAGAGAAATTTTAAGTAATTATGTAGTACAAGTTGTGTTAGTGCCTAAAAATAATGGGTAATGGTGTTTGTGGGCAGATTCTAGAGCTTTAATTAAGATAACACTAAAGTATAGTTTTCCTTTAGCAATAATGGATGACAGCATGGATTGTTTGAGTGGAGTGGGATATTTTACAAAGATTGATTTGAAGAGTGGTTTTCGTCATATCAGAATCAAAGAAGGGGAAGAATTGAAGATTAATTTAAGAAAAAATAAATTTTAATGAATGGTTGGTTATAGTGTTTTGTTTAATTAATATACCTAGTACTCTTCTCAAGTTGGTGAACGAAGTTTTTAGGAAATTCTTGGGTAAGTTTGTAAAATTGTCTATTTAGATGATATTTGAAGTGTTATATAATGATAAAAAAATCTTTACAATATTTGTGTAGTCAGAATGAATTGAATTGGAGAGATATGAAGTTGGTCGAATACTTGTAAAACTTACACATTTGTGTTGAAGAATAGCTGTGGTCAATTGAAATAGAGTTGTAAATGCCTTGAGTAGGAGAAAGACTTGAGAGTTGACATAATGAGTTTGATGATTTAGAGACAGTCTAGAAGACTTGTCCTGATATTCAAAACTTTGTTCAGAGTTGTACAGTATGCCAGGTTTCTCAAGGGGTTAGTCAAGGTGTGGGGAGGCATAAACCATTACCTCTTCCTTGTAGACCATTAGAAGACATTAACATGGATTTTATTACCATTTTACCTAAGACATAAAGGGGTAGTGATTCTATTTTTTTTTTTTTAGTATATTTTCCAAGGTCGTTCATTTCATACCTTGTATAAAGACATCGGATGTAGTGCATGTAGCTGACTTAATCTTCAGTGAAATTTTGAGGTTCAATGGGTTACCAAAGAGTATTGTTACAAATAGAGATAGTAAGTTTGTTCATTGTTTTTAGAAGGAACTTTGGAAGGGAATGCATACTAAACTGGATTTTAGTCCTATATTTCATTCATAAGCTAATGGACAAATAGAGATTGTGAATAGAAGTTTGGGTAACTTCTTGAGATTCTTAGTTGGAGGTAAACCAAGTAATTGGGATCCATGGTTGTCACAAGGAGAGTTTTCATTTAAAAAATCAATGGATAGGAGTATTGGGGAAAAAAATGTTTTGAGATTGTTACTAACATGGATCTTAGAAGGATCATTGAGTTGAGAAATCTTTGTCAATTAGAGAAGAGAAATGTTCTAGAGGATTGTACAAATTTAGTGAAGACTTTTCATGATAAGGTGAAGTATAATTTGGCACATAGTAATAATAGGTATAACAATATAGTTGATATATCTTAGAGACATAAAAAGTAGGTGATGAGGTTATGATCCATTTTAAGAATAATAGGTTTCTTCTTGGAACATATAGAAAGTTGAAGATGAATAAATTTAGACCTTGTATAATTCTGAGGATGTTTAATAATGGTAGTGCTTCTAAAATTAAGTTTCCTAATGAGATGGATATGTAACCAAAATGTGACATGTCTAATTTGTATGAGCATCATGAACATGATGATGATTCAACTATAAAGAAATATTGTCTTAAGAAGTATATGGATGAGATAGAGAAGATTTTCAATAGTATAATTAGAAAGAGTCCTAGAGGAAAGGACTTATTGTAGAATTTAGTTCAATAAAAGAATAAATCAGTTGAAGATAGTTCTTTCATTTCTTCATATAAGTGAGTTCATTTTGGTTTTAATTAGGTTGTGGAAGGATTCTAATTTGGACATCAATTTTCTATTAACCTTGGGTGTCTGATGTAGGACCATCTTGTGTTCTTGGAAATCTTACATCATTTTATAATATTTTCCTTTTGTTCCTATTTTCCTAAATAGTTATTCATGTGTGTGATTCTTTCATCATGTTTTTTTAGCTAGTTTTATGTTTGCATGTTAACAAGGACCTACCTTGGGTCATTTTCATATGATCATACATCTTATGGTTTTATATCTTTTGATTTCTAATTCATTTGTTCTCAAGTAGTGTGTTTTTATTTAATACTGTGAGAAATGTTCAAAATTTTGATTTTCAGATGATTGTTTTTGTGTACAATTGTTCATGAATCCTTGTAGAAATTCTTGTTTCATGTGTAGACCTATATCTTGGCTCACACATCCTTATATGCTTAGTTGTTTGATCACTCATCCTATCTTTGAGGGTAATATCTATTTGTGTAGCATATTTCCTAATTGATTAAAATTTTGATTTATTTTAAGACTACATAGATATCATGATGGATATATATTAATAATCACAATGTATCAAGGAGGTAGGGCATAATAGGAAAATCTAGAGGTTAAAATATTGTGCATTCATGATCACTTATTTGATCAAGTCATTAATTGAAGTTTGTAATAGGCATGTTACGTATCATAAGTGAACATTAATTTAAATTGGATCTACATATAAAATATTAAGGGATAGTTTCTATTCTTCAAGATCCTTCTCATACTTCTTCTCCTTGTTGGCATAGTTCTCATCTCATTTATTTGCCACTTTTGTCAAGTTGCTTCCACTTGTAACCACACCAACTAGGGTCCTTTCCATGATCCCATTGACTACCTTGCAAAGAGAGTGAATAAAATTTCAAAATACATTCTTGGCATTCTTAGTTAACATAGTAGAACCCTCAAGAGCAATAATTTTATTTTGTACATCATCAATATGAGCTTAGAGGATAGTCTAACAACATCTAACATCATGAATAGGGTAAGGTGGAACACTTTGCAAAAGTTCATTTTAGAATGGGGAGGAAAATCATACACCATATCAAACATATCCTCACACTCATCCAAATTAAACATCACGTAAACCAATTTTTCTTTTGGTTGTTTCTCTATTTCTTGAGCCTTAACCACATAATCTTCAACTTGAGTATTTTTTATATAGTTTTCCCTCTTCTTAGGGTTCACACTCCCCAAACATTTTTGACACATTTTTTCTCTCTATATTTAACCTTTTATATCTTTACTATAGAGACTCTAACCTCCATTCACATAACTCAATTTATTCTTTGATTCTTTCATACATCCTATATTATTTTGTTTATCTATTGTCTTATTAATATCAATAAAAGTGTTGGTTTTCTTACCCTTTTATTGCTACTTGTGGCTTTGAAAAGTTTGGCTTGATTTTGGCACTTTTCCCTTTCTTGGGAGTAGTTTGAAGTAGGTATTCCTCAAGGGAGACTTCTTCTTAAGGGTCATAAGGCTTTTCTTCACCTTCTTTGCCCAATATTGGGGTTTTAATTTTTGCGAGAGAGATTAGTTATTTTATAGGAAGGTGACACTATTTATTTGAGGAGAATAGTATCTAAGAGCTTAATCTCAATAATGATCTTAGTAGGTTTCACAAAGAAGATTTATTCATGTTAAAGGTAGAAAAGATGATGACTTGTAAACAAAAAATTGTTAAATACATGTTGATAGAAGACATAGAAGAAGCCCTCATCAAGAAGAGGGGATACCAAAATTATTAGCCTAGAGTACAAAGAGGAAAAGCTAAAGTAGGGCATATTAAACCTATGGCCATTTCAAAGATGGCTTAATATGGGAAACTGATAACCATGAAAGGCAATATAGCTAACCTTGAGAGAAAACCACTTCATCACAAAGGAATAAATTGTTAAAATTATTTAGAATAACTGAGAGGGGGGGTGAATATGTTATTCAAGGTCCAATGATGTCCAATAAAATTTTTTCTTCTAATCCTTAATGGCACATAACTGAAATTATCATGCATGCAATTGAACATTAAACAATCATGAAAAGTAAACATGCATCACACCATAACACTAAGGATTTTGATGACCCAGAAACCATCCAAAAATAAGAAGGTAAAACTAGGTTGGGGATGATACCTACAGAATAATTGTACAATTAATTTCAACCACTTCTAATGGTCTACCTTGTTAAAGGCCTTCCCTGTTAAAGGCTGCATCACACTGTTAAATGTGACCCTATTAAAGGCTTTCTACACCCTGTTAGGCATGTACCTTGTTAGAGGACTTAAGAACATTCAACTTGAAATATCACTCTATTAAAGGATTTACATAGAGCTGTTAGGCTCGCCCAAGTCCATGGGATTTATAGTCACCTTCTCAAATGAATCTTTTATCCCTCTCTAAGGATATCCTATCCTCCTCCTAAGGATCTCTTATACTTCTCCTAAGGATCTCTTTATCCTTCTCTTTGGGGATCTCTTTATCCATTTCATGAGGCTTATCCACCTAGCTATTAAGCTAACCTAGCAATGTAGGTTTTCAATTCTAATAAAATGGTAAGAAAGTATTAGAAGGGTTTTGACCTGATACAGATTGCAACTTCAACCTTGCATATTTTAGATCTCCCTTCAGTCCTTTTCTTTGCTTGGTTTTCCCCCCTTGTAGTGTTGACAGCTTGTTCACCCTTCAAGATCTGTCTCCTTGAGTTCTTTCACTTGTTATGCCAATGCACTCCATGGTCATTTGATCAACTCAGAGTCTTGATGCTTTGTACTTTACTCCTCTTGGCTTCTTTGCATGACCACGCTTAAGACCAACTCCCTCTCATGTATGCACATTTTATCTCTACTCTGTAACTGCTTATAAAGAAGTTATATTCTTCATTTCCTACTCAAATCTTAATTTGATATTGAGAAAACCGTATTGTTTTCCCTCCAAATTGTTTCTTCTAAAAACTTCATGATAAATCCATTAGCATTCACCTTCAATTGGTTTATATGGTTTACATAAAATTATGTGACATCTACTCATCATCCTTATCATCCAACTAATTCACAAAACTCGATGTAACAAACTTATCGCTGCTGATCTGGTGAATCTTCAACTTAACAAATAATGCAGCAACTCGGCATCATTGATGTACTGATGCTCGACTCTTTTTGTGTTACTCGGCTTTTATTGTTATTTTACTGGCACTCAACACCTATAGCATTTCTTCTTTTCTCAGCACTTGAAGACTTACTCGGCTCCTGTATCTTGCTCGGCACTTGAAGTTACTTGGCACTTGATCTTCACTTGGCACTTGAAGTGTGCTCAGTACCTATTGGATTTTTTTCCTTGACACATGTTGTGGCTCGACATGCATAGTGTGCTCAACTTCAATTGAGAATTTGTTCGGCTCTAACTAACTTGAAAGTATGTCATCAATACACTATTTTATCAATGGCTTAGCTGATCCTTATACTTCATTGCAACATCATAACTTCAACCTTTCTCTAGGTACTCTAGTTACATCTTACTGATTGCCACCTCCTTGTCAATCAACCAATTAATAGTATTTGGATCACTTAAGAAATTGTCATTCTTGCAAGTAGAAAGTTTGACATCAATGACAAAACAATGATTGAAAACAGTCTTTACCAGTTTCATTATTCTTCATTCATGATCTTTTCAATCATTTCCAATAATCTCTCTCTTTGGCATTGATGACAAACCAAACTAATCAATTGATCAACTTAGTTACCACCAAAATTAAATACATTTTCTTCTTGGTATATAACTCCTTTTGCTAATACGAACTAAATCCTTTGTTCTGCTTCTCCCTCTAGACTGCTACATCCTCGCTTTGTATTGATCAATGTCAATCTGCCTCTTTTCGTAAATGCCAAAGACGTAGTACCTTCAACATGCTAAATATAAGCTTTGCATCTTCATATTTTCTCCCTTTATTACCATGCTTGTGACTGATATGGAGTTTCTGCTCCTATTGTCATCCTTTGCATCATTCTTCTGATATTTCATTGATCTACTCCTATTGATGTAGGTCAGTTTCTCTGTTACTTTAGACTACTTGAGCTAGGGGCATTACCCCCAACTTTCCTCTAAGATATTCATAAGCATCATTGGGCAATGGTTTGGTGAAGATATATGCAATTTTTTTCTTTGTGTGAATGTGCTCCATCTTCACTTGTTTGTCTTCCACCAATTCTTTGACATAGTGATACTTGATTGCAATATGCTTGGTTTTTACATGCATTACTGGATTCTTGGATATGTTTATAGCACTTGTATTATCATAACACAGTATCATAGGTTTTCTTACCTCTTCTTTCATTCCTTTCAATAGATGTTTGAGCCTCATAATGTTTGCGCAATTAACTGTTGCTACCACATATTTTGCTTCTGCAGTGGACTGAGATGTGCATGTTTGTTTCTTGCTAGTCCAAGTAACTAGCCTTTTACCTAAGAATAATTCTCCTCCACTTGTGGTTTTCTTGTCATCAATGTTGCCTCCCCAATCTGCAACTGTGTATGGATTGAGCTCAAAATCCTCATTATTTTTTTAATATAGGCCAAAATCATCAGTTCCTTTGAGATACCTCATTATCCTTTTTACTACCATGAGATGATTTTCTCTAGGATTAGCAAAGAATCTAGCCACTATTCCAACTACTAGTGCTATGTCTGGTCTACTATGTACAACATATTTTAGTTTTCCAATCATGAATTTGTACATTTTTTAATTGACTTCAGCTGATTCATTATTTTTAGATAGCTTATGTCCTATTGCAATTGGTGTGCTAACAGGTTTGGAGTCTTCCAATCCAAATTTCTTGAGTATCTCCTTGATGTATTTTGATTGTATCACAAATATGCCATGTTTTAGTTGATGTACTTGCAATCCTACAAAGAACTTGATTTCTCCAAACATAGACATCTCAAACTCATGTTTCATTTTGTCAGCAAAACTTTTGCAAAGTACTTCCTTTCTTCCAAAAACTATGTCATCCACAAATATTTCAGATACAAGAATATCTTTACCTTCTTCTGATTTGATGTACATGTTTTTGTTATCATCAGTTCTTTCAAATCTTATTTGCACTAGATACTTGTGAAGTCTCTCATACCAAGCTCTAGGGGCTTGCTTTAATCCATATAGAGCCTTGTGTAATTTGCATACCTTGTTTTTGTTCTTTTCATTAACAAAACCTTCTTGTTTCTCTATGTAAACTTCTTCTTCAAGTATACCATTTAGAAATGTAGACTTAACATCCATTTGATAGACTTTAAATCCTTTGAAGGCTGCATATGCTAGTAGGGTCTTTACTCCTTCCATTCTGGCAACTGGAGCAAAAGTTTCTCCATAGTCTAGTACTTCTTCTTGTGGACAACCTTTACAAACGAGTCTTGCCTTATTCCTTGTGATTTCACCATTCTCATCTAACTTGTTTCTAAACACCCACTTGGTTCCAATCACATTCTTATCAACTGGTCTTGAGACTAAGGTCCATGTCTTGTTCTTCTCAATTTGTTCTATTTCTTCTTTCATAGCATTCTACTAGTCATCATCTTTTATAGCTTCACTTACTATTTTTGGTTCCATTTTGCTAAGCAGAAATGTTTCTCTTCTGAGTCTATTCCTTGTCATTGGTCCTGCCCCTTTGTTTCCAATAATTTGATCTGCAGGATGATTTCTTCTTACATACTTTGCCAATACTAGTTCTTTCCTTATTTGCACATTGTCTCTTTCAGAATGTGAACCCTCATGCATATTTTCATTAGGTATTTTTTCATTTGCTTCATGTTGGCTTTTCTCAGAATCTAAATGAACATTTTCTATATTCTGCAGCTCATCTTCTGAATGTGTCTGCTATTTGGCATTAACTGTCTATGACTCAACAGATGCTAGATTTTGTTGTTGATTGTCATTCTGAGTTACAACTTCACCATTATTAGGTATAACTTCATAAAAGTATAGAAAGGTCTTGTATTCTTTTGCTTTCTTGGTATCCTCAACACTTTGAACTTCTACAAGCTCATCAAACTTCACATTTGTGCTTTCCACTAGTTTGTTAGTGTTAACATTCAAGCACTTATAAGCTTTGCTCCTAGTAGAATAACCAAGAAATGTGCCTTCCTCACTTTTTGCATCAAACTTTCCATTTCTAGACTCTTTATATATATATATATATATATATATATATATATATATATATATATATATATATATATATATATATATATATATATATATATATATATATATATATATATATATATATATATATATATATATATATATATATATATATATATATATATATATATATATATATATATATATATATATATATATATATATATATATATCATTTGCATCCAAATATTTTGAAATGTTTTACATTAGGAGAATGCCCATACCATAATTCAAAAGGTGTTGTAGTTGTACCTTTCTTGACTTGAACTCTATTGAGTGTGTAGACTGTAGTACTCACGGCTTCTCTGTAGTACTTGAGTGCAACATTTTTCTCCATCATTAAGGTCCTAGCACAGTCAATAATTGATCTGTTCTTTCTTTTTGCTATGACATTTTGAGGTGGAGTCCTAGGTGCTAATGTCTGTCTTTTGATTCCTCTTTCATTGTAGAATTCTTCAAATTCTCTTGATGTGAATTCACCTCCTCTATTAGATCTAAGAGATTTTAGGCTCTTCCCAATCTCTTTCTCTACTCTAGCCAAGTACCATTTGAACAATTGAAATGCATTTGATTTTAGTTTTAGGAACATGACTGTCATCATCCTTGAATAGTCATCTACAAATAGCATTATGTATCTGTCACCTTTGTAGCTTTGTACTTCAATAGGACCATACAAGTTAGTATGAACTAGCTCTAATACTTCATTAGAAGTATAAGTCTTTCTTTTGAAAGTAGACTTGGTCATCTTCCCTAGTTGGCATTGTTTGCACATGGTGTTATCGAGTTTTTTCAACTTTAGTAGACTTGTAACTTTCTTCATTTTTCTGATGCTTATTAGATTGTCAAAATTTACATGACATAGCCTCTTGTGCCATAACCATACATCATCAGTTTGAACAATGAGACAAGAAGCATCTTCCATATCTAGGTAGAACAAATTACTCCTAGTCTGATCGCCTTTTCCTATTAGACTTCCTTGAGAATCATAGATCTTGGAAATTCCATTTCCAAATTCAACCCTATATCCTATGTTGCCTAACTGTGAGACACTTAAAAAGTTATAATTAAGGCCTTCAACATAGTATGCATTATCACCTGATATCCTTTTAGTAAGCTTGATACTACCTTTCCCTTTGATCTGACATGGTGCATTGTTACCAAATCTAACACTATTTCCTTCATATTGAGTAAAGGTAATGAACTTACTTTTGTCTCTAGTCATGTGATGAGAGCATCCGCTATCTATGATTCATCTATCATTCTTGTTCATGCAGGTTAATAGGGTAGTTGCCTCATCTTCATCTAATTGATCTTTCATAGCCACATAGACTACTTCATCATCATTCTCGTCAGAGTCTTCTTCAACAATGTAGCATCTTTTGCCTTTACCTCTATAGTCCTTGTTGTCCTCTTTCTTGTTCTTGAAGTTGCCTCCATCTGTGTAATTTTTCTTTTGTGTGCATCTGGCTACAATGTGACCAACTTCATTACAATTAAAACAAATGATTGGTAGCTTACCTTTGAATTTGCCTCTTCCTCTATGAAATCTTCTTGCTAGTAATGCCTCCAATTGGTCCACATCATCTTCATCAGTACTACTATCGCTGGATACATATTTTCCTTTTCCACTCTTTTTTTTTGTTTGCACCTCATCATTGTTTTTTATTGTCATCCTGGCTTTGAATGCAATTCAAATTTTTCTAGCTTGTAGTTGTCAAACTTGGATAGCTCAAAAGCAGTGAGTCTTCCAATTATTTCTTCAAATGACAATGCGTTGCCTAGTACACACCTTAGCTCCTGAATGGCTAATACTCTTATAACACAGATAAGAAGCAAAGTTCTCAAGTATTTGTTACATACAATTTCTTCTGCTAACTGTCCTCCTAGGCTTCTTATGGCACTTACTACTTCCTTCATCCTTACACCATATTGAGCAACATTTTCTCCTTCTTCCATTTTCATGTCATCAAACTTTCCTCTTAGGCTCTCTCTTTTGGCTATCTTGACATTATCATCTCCTCCATAGATTCTTTACAATGTTTTCCACATTTGATGTGTAGTATCACATCCTTTGATGTCATCATACTCGGCATAGCTTAGTGCTAAAGAAATATCTAACATCGCTTGATTGTTCTCCTTCTTCTTGCTCATGTCATCTATAGTGAGGGGTCCTGTAAGGTCTACATGATCAACTATTATTGAGGTCTGTGCATAGTGACGTACTAATCTAAGGTGTAGCTTCATCAGACTTTTCCATGCAACAAAGTTGTCTTTGTTTAGCTTGGAAACTTCTCTTTTGGACATCTTGATCTTCCTACTGCTAGTACCTTGAAACAAATCAGCAGTGAGCTCTGATACCAATTGTTAGAATTATTCAGAATAACTAAGAGGAGGGGGGGGGGGTGTGTGGGGTGTGGGGGGGAGGGGGTGAATCAATTATTCAAGGTCCAATGATGTCCAATACAACTTTTTCTTCTAATCCTTAATGGCACATAACTGAAATTATCATGCATGCAATTGAACATTAAACAATCATGAAAAGTAAACATGCATCACACCATAACACTAAGGATTTTGATGACCCAGAAACCCTCAAGAAATAAGAAGGTAAAACTAGGGTGGCGATGATACCCATAGAATAACTAGGCAATTGATTTCAACCACTTCTGATGGTCTGCCCTGTTAAAGGCTACAACACACTATTAAATGTGACCCTGTTAAAGGATTTCTACACCTTGTTAGGAGTGTGGCTTGTTAGAAGACTTAAGAACATTCAACTTGGAATATCACCCTATTAAAGGATTTACATAGAGCTGTTAGGCTCACCCAAGTCCATGGGATTTACAATCACCTTCTCAAAAGAATCTTTCGCCCCTCTCTAAGGATCTCATATCCTCCTCCTAAGGATATCTTATCCTTCTCCTAAGGATCTCTTTATCCTTCTCTTTGGGGATCTCTTTATCCTTTTAGTGAGGCTTATCCACCTAGTTATTAAGCTAACCTAGCAATGTGTCTAATACAATGGTAAAAAAGTATTACAAGGGTTTTGACCTGATATAGATTGCAACTTCAACCTTGCATATTTTAGATCCCTCTTCAGTCCTTTTCTTTGCTTGGCTTTCCTCCCTTGTAGTGCTGAGAGCTTGTTCACCCTTCAAGATCTGTTTCCTTGAGTTCTTTCACTTGTTATGCTAATGCACTCCATGGTCATTTGACAAACTCAGAGTGTTGATGCTCTATACTTTACTCCTCTTGGCTTCTTCACATGACCACACTTAAGACCAACTCCCTCTCATGCATGTGCATTTTATCTCTGATCTATAACTCCTTATAAAGAAGTTTTGTTCTTCATTTCCTGCTCAAATCTTAATTTGATCTTGAGAAAATGGTATTGTTTTCCCTCCAAATTGTTTCTTCTAGAAACTTCATGATAAATCCATTAGCATTCACCTTGAATTGGTTTGTATGGTGTACATAAAATTATGTGTCATCTACCCATCATCCTTATCATCCAACTAATTCACAAAATTTGATGTAACAAACTTATCGCTGCTGATCTGGTGAATCTTTGACTTAACAAATAATGTAGCAACTCGGCATCATTGATTTACTGATGCTTGACTCTTTCTGTGTTACTCAGCTTCTAATGTTATTTTACTGGCTCTTGTATCTTGCTTGACACTTGAAGTTACTCCGCACTTAATCTTCACTCGGCACCTGAAGCGTGCTCGGTACATGTTGTGGCTCGGCATGCATAGTGTGGTCGGCTTCAACTAGGAATCTGTTCAGCTCTAACTAACTTGAGAGTATGTCATCAATACACTATTTCATCAATGGCTTAGCTGATCCTTATACTTCATTACAACATCATAACTTCAACCTTTCTCTAGGTATTCTAGTTACATCTTATTGATTGCCACCTCCTTGTCAATCAACCAATTAATAGTATTTGGATCACTTAAGAAATTGTTGTTCCTGCAAGTAGCAAGTTTGACATCAATGACAAAAGAATGATTGAAAACATTCTTTACCAGTTTCATTATTCTTCATTCATGATCTTTCCAATCATTTCCATTATAAACAAGGTCTTTTGGAGAAGTTAAAGATAAATCACCATACTTAACTATAAGATTCTCTCATTTCCTATAGAACTTATTCATGTAAAATTTGTAGTTGCCTACCCTTTGTTGTTCCACTTTGTCACCCTCGCTCTTGAGACTAGTAGCTTTAATAATGACCTCTAGAGTCACTTGAAATTTAATGGTCCTAATGGTAACTTTACCTTGGTGTTAGGAATTGCAAAATTTAGAGATAAGATGTTATTATGTCCTTTTGTGTCTTGTAAATATGGTATTGAGTCACTTCTAGTGAAGATATCTTAGGGCTCACTATTGTGGAGTAATTCCTAACAATCCCTAGGTTCTGACCTCTTGAATGGCCCCTCCATACTTTTAATTTAGATAGAATCAAGTGTTTATCCACAAACATATGAGACCCATTACTACTACAAATTTTTTTAAAAAAAAAAAAAAAAATCCTAATAGTAGGCCAATGTAATTTTGGAAGTAGAAAAGAAAATTGAAATTTTCCATAATAACAACACTTTTACTTTTAATTTAAGAGCTATTTGGTGAAGATTTTTCAGACTATATATATTATGTTCGATTTTATGAAAACCTTCAAACAAGAGCTCAATTAAATTTCCCTTTACATAATCATTAATGTTGTAATGATTATTATGACCCCCCATAATTTGTGTCCTGTAGTGCTAGATAAGCATTCAACAAGCTTTAGCATCCAAGTAGGAGAACTAAATATAAATTGGATACAAAGTATTTTCAATAATAAATGAAAGCCTAGGGAAATTCAAACTGTAATTAGCCTTATCAAATGGTTTATGAGGGTTCATACTTAAAGCCTTAATATTACCTATCATCACTATAGTCGAAATATTATTAAAGGGTGATAATAAAATTAGCGAATATGAATTTTGTTCAACCTATCATTCAAATGAATATGATAAAAGCAATTATCTCTCAAGAGTCATCCTAGAACATTAAGTTCCCACCAATTAAAAAGACAATTCTCAATTATGGTAATTATTTATTCAACTAATTTAAAGCATAAGAGTTTCTTTCTTAATGGTTTTGTTTCTTGTGTGTGTGGGGGATGATTTTTTAGATTAAAAAATTTCAAGGAAAGTTGTTGAGTTATAAAAGGTTTGAATATTTTAGTTTTCAAAACTTGAATGTTGGGCAGTATTGGAGACTATCTAGTAGCCGCTGAGGCTAACTTTGGGCAACTAGAACTACAAATTTGTATGTCAAAATTCGCTAATTCTTTCGGCAAACCTTTGTAGGTGAGTGAATAGCTTAAAGCCAATATTTTGGCTTTTTATCATTTATGGGTCTCTCTGTAAAACTCATAGAGTGTGAGGTGGGCTAAAAGTGTCATTTAAAACGTTTGTGGAAAGAGTCAAACCCTGTTATTTTTGCCCCCCAAAAAAGTAGAACTTTTTGACCCATGGCTAAACAGCCACAAAAATGCACTTCCTTTACATTGCTTTTTCTAAATTTTTAAAACCAATGAACTAATCAACAACAAAAAAAAAATGCTAAAAAATTATCAAAACTTAGTACACATGTGATTAGTTTTAGAAACCTTATAAGAAAGGTAATTGATGAGATTTGTACCAATAGACATAACAGTCAGTAGAACATGAGTGACAACTAATATTGACTAAACACAGAGATACTTTCCTACTGGGTCCGGTAGTACGTTAATTTGAACCATATGACGAAGCAGAAAGGAAAGAACCGTGCAGGATGGGAAGGAATAGGAAAGCCAATAAACTTGTTTCCCACACAGGGCTAAAATTGAAAGGCCGTGTCTGGAACGAAAGACCACCGCAATAGCGGCGCAGGGGATGCGATGTTTTCACCATTCAATGCTTTTCATCGCCGCCTCTCCCCCATTTTCTGCCAAAGTCGGCCATTTGATTTTGTCAATAACATGTTGTTGCTTTCTGTCACTCTACCCTCGGTGGAAAGAGCGCCTCAGACGCGATTAATTCCATAACACATCGGACCTCCCGGAAATTTTAGTGCAAACAACATGTGACTACTACATCAGCCTAGCTTACCCACAATCCCACTTCCTCACGACGCCTTTTTGAATTTTATTCATTGTTGTATGTACTTGCCTTAATGCTCTCTTTCTCTTTCTCTCGCACTCGTTGTTGAGATTGTATCATGAGGTGGGACTCGATGACAGTATGGTATTAGTAAATCTATAGTTTAAGAAAAGTCAGTAGAGTTCAGCATCACATTCGTGACTAATCATCAAAATGAAATATATATTTATTCAGATGATTGAAGTTAGAGAATGATTTGAATACGTTCAGAAGAAAGAAAATTGAGTATAGTTAGGTGGTGATGTTGTTCATGAATAGAATTAAATCTCCAAATCTAAGCAAACGTACAGAGATCAGTGTTAGAGACATCGAATAATACGCGATAGAGATATACAAGATGATATCTTGCTTTCTATTAAAATATGAAAATAAACTATTACAATTGAAAATCTGCAAGCTACAAATCTATAAAACAAAACTGACAGTTGAAACTACAACCTATAAACTAACTTGCAGCATTCTAGAACTGCGCCCAAACACCTGGAGCTACGCAAAGCTTCAACGAATCTGCTCCTCTACGGTCAATTTCAAAACTCACATAGTGCTGCTACAAATGCTAAAAAGTTATTTTTGTTGTTTCTTAAAATCTGACTTTTAAAAAAAAAAATCATTCCTAATTTTTGTCTATTTATTATTCACACAAAAGTTTTGCCCACAAATTTCAAATTCAAACTCACCTACCAGCACCACCAAATTGACTATTGCTGATATTCGAAAAATTGAACAACAGATTTAAAACTAGAGAAACTAATCTTAGATCTTGTTATTCATAATTAAAAATTAAAAATTTATACACTTATATCACTTTGCCAATAACCTATAATTATGCTAATACACATGACAACAAACTAATACAATTGACAAATAAACTTGATGTAACTCACAATTAACTAGAACATTTTGACAGCTAACTCAAACACATCTACAATCTTATTTGATTTATTTTTTAACTCTCTAACTGTTGCAACATTAAATTTCAACACCTCCACTTAATGCCATAACATTAAACTAACAATTAATAAGTAATACATTATGCATATCCTTTTCACTGAAATATAGTTCTTTGACTAGTAAGGCTTCTTCAAGTCACTCCCGTCTGTTGGTATAGTCATGCAGCTATTATCCAAGATTCCAACACCATTAGACACCATTGGCCACCATTTACACATGAAATGCCTCATAACCATCGTAAAGTTATTAGGCTAAGTTTCCAAATTTCTACATCTTCCTAAACTATTGGAAAACAATCCCCACACGTGTGTCTCATAACCCCGATGAGATATTTTTTATTTATTTGTTAGTGCCTTAGACTATTGAGCATCCATCTAGCCTCTATTATATCCTTTCCTATTTTCAAAGCATTGACTTATTAAAAACATGACAAGGCCTTCATCTTCAATGAAATCATCACAACCATCAAGATATGGTGGTTCTTCGCTAGGTCTCATCTTCATGGTAGCTTCTTCTCTAGCTTATTTCAATAGCACAAAAGGTCTTCCTAAACACACACAATTTAACAAGAAGATGGCTCAGATACCATATTAAAGAAATAGAACAACATATTGAAAAATAGAGAAACTAATCTTAGTGTTTGTTACTCATAATTGGAAATTAAAAATATATAGAGTTATATCACTTCACCAAGATCTTATAATTATGCTTTAATACACATAACAACATGGGTAAAAGCACAAACCTGTGTCGCCCTTTTATAAAGGAAAAGACTAAGAATATTATAACTATTCAACTTCAATGACATAAAAATGATATTATTAAATAGAATTTGAAAATGAAGTAAACCAATAGCCAATAGTGGCATGTTGTGATGGTTAAGTTGTTATGTTGTTATCCTTGCCATGAAGGTTCAAATCTCATGGGGATGAGGTCCCCCGTTTGTGGCCTCACTGGTTCATAGCTCCAGGTCAAAGCGTTTACCCTTCTTTAAAATCAAATGAAAATGAAGTAAACCAATGAAATGCATATAAATAGATGAATTTTATGATTATAATTTTAAATAAATATTTAGAATAAGAATTGACATAGTTTGCTAATTTTTAAAGATGATTTTTAAGTTATTGAAAAATGTTGAAAATTAGGAGTTTATTTCCCACCACAAAAGTATATGGAAATAAACCTTTTTCTATTTAATATTAGATTATATTATACATGACATATATATAGCTAGAACAATAAAAAATAAAATTTGGCTTTAGACCTATATTTTCTCTTTTATAACAATTCAAATTCTAACTCACCTAAAATCGATAGTTTCCATCTCCCACCACATTTTTAAAAATAAATCTATACTAACAAAAAGAAATATTATACATTCTAGAAGATGACTCTCTCTTCTACAATGTCCTATGCTTTTTATATATTTTTTATATGATTTACTATTTTTTTTCTTTCTCAAAATTGACATTTTCTTGAGTGTTAAAATATATATTGGTGTTATTTACTAATTACAATATACTATATATAATTAAAACACTATAAAACCTATATGAAAATATTCTTAACTTTGAGCTCTATAAAATGGTATTTATATGTTATTAAAAAGAATCGTTAAAAATAGGAAGATTTATTGAAAAGTTGATTTTCTGAAATAATTTTATTTCTTTAGTAATTGGATAGAAACTAGTATAAAACATGCATTTAATAGACATTTTCAATTGGAAAAGTGTTAGATCATATATAACTTATCTAGAATGAATTTATCTAGATCATATGTTTGAAAAAATAAAGGTTTTTTTAGCTAGAAATACTCAAATTCAGTCATTATGATAAGTCAACTTGAAAGGTGACACAGATTTGTAGATTTATCCACATACTAATGCAATTGACAAACAAACTAGATGTAACTAACAACTAACTAAAACTTTTTGACTACTAACCTAATTAAATCTACAATTTTTTTGATCCCCTTTTTAAAACTTTTTAACTATTAGAGTATCCAATAGTTGATGCACAATGTTGGTGATATTAGAAGCCTCTTGGGGATTACATTCTTTGAAGAGATCTACTAGAATACAATCATCATTAACTAATGGTTGTTGACTTTGGTGAGCACCTGAAAGGTATGTTTGCATTAGAGGCTCAAGGACAAGACATATTTTATTTAAATTTTTAACACATTCCCTTTGTTTTTAGCTAGTAGAATAGGATCATTGTTGATCAAAAATAGCTATGGCAAGATTTCTCCTTAGACACTGGAAACTTTTTATGTCCAATAGCTAGGTGAATATGTCTTCTAGTTATTGTTCAGATCTTAATAATCCATTGCAATTTCATCATTCTCAACATATTATCTAATAAAATGATACACTATTTCAATGTAATTTCATCTTCCATGAAACACAAGACTTTTCATGGCCAACACATGGGTTCCCCTCTCTCCCTGGTCATTGCCAACCTTTTTATGGAACATTTTAAAGAGTTGGCCCTTTGAATGTTCCCTCTTCAACCTAAGTGGTGGAAGCATTATGTTGATGATACTAATGTGTGTTGGCCTCATGGGATTGATAGATTAGAGGAATTGTAACAACACATCAATAACTTAGCACCTAGTATCTCCTTCACCAAGGAGCTAGAGTGTGATAATCAATTGCCTCTCCTTGATGTTATCCTCATCAAAAAACCTAATGGCTCCCTTGGTCATTGTGTGTTTAGAAAAGTGACTCAAATAGACTTGTACATACACTCCTCCCACCACCATCCCAGCAAAAATTTGGGCATTATCAAGACCCTTAATTTAAGAGCCTACAAAATGTTTGATAATGATTACTTAAGCCTTGAGCTCAACCACCTTCGCAAAGTCTTTAGGCTCAATGGATTTTCTCCTACAAAAATATCTAGGGCTCTCAACAAAGCCATGTCCTTCCACCATTCCCTCTCTATTCCCAAACCTTCTCCTCCCCCTTTTGAGATGAATGCCTCGCTCCCCTTTGTGGAAGGCCTTTCCCACAAAATTTCCAAGATCTTGACCAAGAAATTTCTATGTGTAGCCTTCAAACCCCTCTCCAAACTTAGAGACCATGTTACACCAATCAAGGACTCTAGAGATAGTTTTTCTAACTTAGGGGTCTACAAAGTGGTTTGCTCTTGTGGCACACCTTATATTGGTGAAATGAGCCTCTCATTCCACACCCAGATCAAAGAGCATGCTGCTAACATTACAGACAATAGAGTGTACAAATTAGCCTTAGATGAGCACTCCTTCTTGACTAAGCATCACATTTGCTTGGAAGACACTCAAGTCCTTGCCAAGGAGGACAACTACTTTAAAAGGAAGCTCTTAGAAGCTATTGAGATTTACAAACACCCCATAAACCTTAATCGTAATAATAGTTGGATCCTTAACCCCTCTTGGCAGCCAATGTTGGCCTTGCAAGATAGAGACCAACACCACGCATGTTGACCTTCCTCTTTATATAAATTGATATGCTTACACATACACGTGCGCGTGCACACACACACACACACATACTCATACCTATACACTTTTGCATATATTTATATGTATAGATATTGTATACTTTTTTCTTTCTTTATTTTATTCTTTATATATATACATACTCTTACATATATATGTATTTATACATACTTATATTAATATTCATATAGGCCTATGTATTCTTATACACACGCTCAACTATATTTACATATAATGCATATATATCTACACACACACACACACACACACATACATGTATATATGTATATATAATATATATATATATATATGTATACATATATATATACATAAATATATATACATATATATGTATATATATGTATATGTATATATATATATATATATGTATATAGATACATATGTATATGTATGTACATATATGTATATAGATACATATGTATATGTATGTACATATATGTACATCTATATATACATGTACATATATATATGTATATATATGTACATATATATACATACATATATGTACAAATATATACATATATATATGTACATATGTATACATATATATATGTACACACACACACACACACACACACACACACACACACACACACACACACACACACACACACACACACACACACACACACACATATATATATATATATATATATATATATATATATATATATATAAGAATGTATTTATCATCTTATTTGACCTTTTCACGTCTTTTTCTTAGGCTTATTTTGTTTTTCTATTATATTTTTCTTATATTTCCTCCATATATAATTTTTGAGGTTCACTCATTAGTTTTATTTTATTTTAAATGATCTTTTATTTTTTATTTCTTCACTTGTTAATTTGCAATTATTCACCTCTTTATTCAACTGTTTCTTTTTAGTTACTAATTATTCTTCGATTTTGTCCTTGGATTTGTTCATTTTTGGTCCCTTGTCCTTCTATTTAACTTTTCTTTTTTCTTATTTTTATTTTATTTTATTTTCTCTCTTCAACCTCGAGGTGTGTGATATCTTTCTTCCCTGCTCCCTTTATCTTTTGGGTGAGCCATTATTTGCAGCCTACCTTGTTTTTCTTCTCTTGCTGTTAATCCTGATGATTAATCACATAGTGTGATTCAAAATATAGATGGCAAAAATCTTAACACAATCAATCCAAAAGCATATATACAATATAATGGATTGTGAAAATTTGTCCTCTTTAATATCTAGAAGTTCTCTTCATATCATCCAAACTTCCTCCCCAATCACTATATATGTAACAAACCAACCTAAAATCATTTTCAATAGGATACAAAATTTCATATCCTTTAGTACAATTCACATATCTTAGGATTCTTTTTATTGCTTTCCAATTGGATTCTTTTGGAGTATTCTTAAATCTATAAACCAAACTCACTTTTTACATTATATCTTGCTAATTTAATGTCAAATACATCAAACATCCAACCAGACCTTTGTATAATTTTGTATGTAAATTTACATAAAGAGTGGACTTTCCATCTCTTGTGCTAAATCTATTTCTCATAAAATGTGATTCAATCCTCTTTAACCATTCTCATGAAGCTTGCTTCAAACAATAACTTGGGATCCTTTTAACTTATTAAAATTTTGGTCTTCACATGGAATTTCATAACCATATGGTTTCTCCATATATACCTCTTCCTTAACACTCCATTAAGGAAAAAAGACTTCATGTCCATTTGAAATACCTTACATTTATGTTTGACTATAATTTATATGACAACACACAATTTCTATTGTTGAAATAGGGACATACATCTCATCATAGTCTCTACCAAACTATTTTTTGTACCTGGATAAAAGGACAAAGTTGTGTCATGTTTCAGGCTCACTTATCAGAATGATTGAATTTGAGTATTTCTATCTAAATATCAATTTTGTTCAAACACATGACCTTGATAAATTTATTCTTTCTATGTTATATATGGTTTCACACTTTTTCAATTGGAAATGTCTATTAAATGCATGTTTATACTAGTTAGTATCCATTTACTAAAGAAATAAAACTATTTTAGAAAACTGACATTTCAATATCTCTTACTATTTTTTATTATTTTTTTTAATAACATATAAACACCATTTTATAGAGCTCAAAGTCAATAATATTGTCATATAGAGTTCATAGTGTTTTAATTAGATATAGTGTATGGTAATTAAAAAATTCTACAAGTATGTATTTTAACACTTGAGAAGATGTCAATTTTGAGGAAAAAAAAATATTAAATCATATCAAAAAAATTTAAAATTATATGACATTATAGAGGAGGGAGCCCTCTTCTAGAATCTATAACTTTTCTTTTGGTTGGAATATGTTGAGATAATGGGTGTTGCACACATTGCATAATATTGTTATATTTTATTATGTAATGTTGTGCCTAGATGGACGTGCAACATGTAAAGATTCCCATGGAATATTCTTGGTGAGTTGTATTGTAACATTGTGAAAATATTTCATGTAATTATTTAATATTGGGGAAAAGAATTAAATGCCCAATATTAAATGTGGGGTTAGTGGGTTAGGTAGCACATGGTTTTAGCACATGGTTTATATAATACCACTTAGTGGTTTTTGTGGGACTTGCTACTATATAAGCAGCCACAAGGGTAGTTGTTGTGTGAGAGAAAAAAAAAAAAAGAGAGTGACAAGTAGAAGACAAAAGGCAAGAGTCGAGCGGGACAAGGCTTGACAGGTTAGCCAAGAGAGCATTTGTGAAGGTTGAAAGCATGGCATGGGATGTGTGGATTCATGCTTGTTCACATAGTTTGCTCGGTTGTGGCTATGGCTATGAAGGCTTCCATGGTTGTATGGAAATGGTATTTTTGCTGAATAATACATTGTGATGGATTCTTTTGGAGGCTGGGTTTTCCCTCAATGAGGGTTTCCCAGGGTATATGTTGTGTCACAATTTTATGGATATGTTGTCTATTCTCTTGCATGTGGATTTTAACTCTGTGTTTATTTCAGATTTATTATGGGTTATGTGGAAATGGTTATATTCTTTGTTGCCAAGTTTCCTTACAAGTGGTATCAGAGCTATGGTTTTATTATTTGTAACCCTAGATTGAATCCATGGGAATCCATGAGAGGATAAAAGAAAAGGGCAAGATATATGAATGATTTATTGCAGATCTGAGGACTTTGGATTTTCTATTATGATGGGATGTTAAAATATTTGGGCATGTGAACTTGTTGAACAAAAGGATTTTTTTCAGATGTTTCATTTAAATAAGGGTTTTGGGGGGTAGCATGTAGAAATGACCTCCTGGGTAAAAACAGACCTCACCATTGAATCCGGATCGACATTTCCATAAATTTTGATATATAATATGCCCTAGTTTGGCCATGTTCAGAGGAAATGAAAGAGTTTTTTAGTTTCAGCCCGTGATGGCCATCAAATTTAATCTTGTCGGAATTTTCGTCACCAGAAAAAATAAAAAATGAAAAATCGTACTGAAAATGGTAAAAAGACTGTCTTAGTAAAATGGCCACAACTTTCTCTCAGAACATCAGATTTTAGAGTTCTTACAAGTGTTGGAAAGCTAATTCAAAGCACTACAAGATGGTGTAGGTTTGGTTCTATGATTTTGAGATTTTGTTAGGTTTTAAGAGCCCTAAATTCAGATGTTGTTTATTTTGAGCACGAATTAGGGCATAACTTGGGCATACGAAGTCAAATTTTGGACTTTGAGTAGTCAACGAAAAGCTCTTGGAGATCTCTACACATTGGTTCAGATTTGGTGCAGGTTTGGCATGATTTATTTGTTGATATATTGATCTAAACAGTTTATAGATATATTTTGACTATGGTAACATTGTGAGTTTATGGCATTGGAGATTTAAGTTTTGATGTCATTGTATACTCAGTTCATATTTTAGATTGGTCTCATGATGATATGGTTATCAGTGTTTGGTTTGGATATGCATGATGACTTGTTGGGTATACAAGTTGTGCAGTGTTGTAAGCGGTCTATACTTACAGGTTACATTTATAGCTTGGTTATGGATTGTCTTTGCCTATTGATCTTTCATTATTGATGCATATTTAGATTAGTGGCTTGGATTTGGGTTGTCTATGCCCTAAGTCACATGATTTACTATTTTCTTCATGTAGAAGGGATGAGATGTTGTTACCAGGTACAGTCATGGTGGAGGATTGTGGTTGACTATTTTATACTGATAGGTTGTACATATTGAGAGCCTGATGCTTGGTTCATGGATGTGATCATGGTGTCATAGATTTTGGCATGACATGATTGGATATACAAGTACATCCTTGATGTTCATTAGCTTGGATTTCTGATATAGTTATGGTGGTATATCTTCTTGGTTGAGGATCATGGTTATTTGATTTCTTTGAGGAGCTCATGATGTGCACTTTGAGTTCTTTGTTGGTTATCTTCATAGTATGTGGAGATGGTTCTTCATGGTATGTGGAGATGGTTTTCTTCGTGGTGTGTGGAGATGGTTGCATCTTGAGGACTCACAGGGTTCTTGGTAAAGGTGTGGTTTATGCTTTTATTTGGCATGTTATCCTTGGTATAAGGATGGTTTCATTACTATGTCATGGTATACTCTTGATACACATTTAGAGTTGTGACATGTTATGGTGTGTTCATATGGAGCATGCTATCTCATTAGTTGAGATGGTAAGATCATGTTGTCATATTTATGTTCTTGAGGCCATGGTTGGAACTTTGACATTGATCTTGGTTTAGTTTCTTGGTATTAAGTACACTGATCATAAGCTAGATACTTCATGATATTGCTATGTTGCATTTGGAGTTGGCACTGATTGATTGGTTACAGGTGCTCATGGATACTTAGAGATGGTGGTGACAATGATTTCTCTTAGATTAGAGAAGTATTTGTTAAGACGGTTGATGGTTTCAGCAGGAAGTCCGAGGGGCAGTCACCTAATATGGACTTGAGAGGAGATTTTTCTTAGATGAGTCTTGGTTGGAGGGTAAAAGCACAAACCTGTGTCACCTTTTATAAAGAAATGTGATATCAGAATGTGACAATTCAACACTAATGACAAAAAAAATGGTATTTGCGTTTAAAATATGAAGATGATGTAAACTGATGAAATGTGTAGAATTGGATGAATTTTATGCCTATAATTTTTATAATTTTTTTGAGTAAGAATTTATTCATTTTATTTTATTTTGAAGTCCCTTTTTTAACTGTAAAAAATATAGGGTGTAGTTCCCGTGAAACAAGTATATGCAAATCATCTTTTTTTGTTCTAATTTGAAAATATCTTATAGATGACATGTGTAGCTAGTGAACCAAAAAAGAAATAATTATTTTTGATGTATATTTTCTTTTTTATAAGTAATCAAGTTCGACCTTATTAGAATCCAACATTTTTTGCCTCCCGTCAAAACTTCCCTATCAAATCTATAAATTCTTGAAAAAAAATTACATATTCATGAAGAGGATTCTCTCTGCTAGAGATAAATATAATTTTTTAATTTTTTTGATATGGTTTACTATTTTTTTTCATTTTTTGAGGGAGCATCTTCTGAAATGTCGAAATATTAACTTATAATATTTTGAGATTATAACATATTATAACTAATTAAAACACTCAAAAATTTGTATAATTATGATATTGAAACTGAGATCTATAAAAGGGTATTTTTAGTTTTTGAAAAAAAATGTGTTTTGATAGAGAAGTGAGATGTGACCAAAACAAGTTTTGGTATCACAAATGGTGACACAAATCTGTACTTTTACCCTGGAGACTTGGGTATCTTGATGAGCATCCTCATTCCCCACTCTTGGTCTACTCGGCGATTTGCTACTTGAGAGGTATAGCCTATTATTTCTCTCAGTTACATTATATTTATGCTTGTCTTTCATGGATATGGATCTTGAGCTATGGTACATGAGTTAGTTCTAGAGGGTACATTTGAGAGATGGTTAAGCATTGGTTATCTCCATGTGGATATGTTGTTATGCTGGTTGAGTTTGGGAGATGGTTTTATATTGGGCATATCCCTTGATTTAGGAATGGTTTAATGAGTTTGATCTTCTTGTGAGAGGCTTACATCCATGATTAGTTATATGGTATGGTTTGGGTGTTGTTGAGGCTTCTTGTTGGGGTTTTATGGAGGAGATCATACTTGCATAGTTTACATCTAGAGGTGTGTGTAGAAGGACATGATACAAGTTATGATTTGCATGGTTTCTCTAGTCTTGGTTATCTTCCTGGATGTTCAATTTTTCCTACATTGGATTTGAGATTAGTTAGAGATTGTGATCACTGGTTTGTGCTCATGTATGTCATGTGAGAGATGATGTGGTTATTTTCTTTCTCTTTCTTTTGTTGGTTGTGGAGAATTTGGGGGACTATTGGAGACTTGTTATGAGAGTTGTTCTTGCAGGATATTAGTTTATGTATTGTGGATGTCCTTGATACTACATGGATTCACTTCTTTGAGATGTTGTGAGTGGATTGGTTATAGATTTGACATTATCTTTTGCAGTGGGAGCTTCTTGGTATATATGTGGCAGGTATTGCTCTTGAGGCTTGTGATTGCAGGTTATAGATTGGATATGTCGGTGATATGAGATTCACTTGTTATACCTTTGAGGTATGGATAGTTGGATGGGTTTGGCACTTGCTGTGGGTGCTATTTCAGCTATGGATATTTTGACAACTACGGATACATGTGATTACCTTTGGATCAGGTTTTTGTGCTTGGAATTTTAGTTGGTATAGGATTTTATGATCTTCTAATGCGACAGGTTGGGTGGTTTTCTCTTTGGATGGCTTCTATGTATGTCCAGTGGGAGTGGCATAATAGGAGGTGAGATCATTCATGTTCAAGATGCTAGGTACTTTGATTTTGTCACGGGTACCAGGATGGAGCACTTGGTATATTTTGATTTATGATGGTGGATGTGCTGGGAGGGATTGTTCGCTTATTCATTTATGTGGCTATGGATTGACCCTATGCAATGTATACAACAAGTGGGAGATTATTGAGATAATGGGTGTTACACACATTGCATAATATTGTTATATTTTATTATTTTATTTTATTATGTAATGTTGTGCCTAGATGGATGTGAAACATGTAAAGATTCCCATAAAATATTCTTGATGGGTTGTATTGTAACATTGTGAAAATATTTCATATAATTATTTAATATTGGAGAAAAGAATTAAATGCCCAATATTAAATGTGGGGTCAGTGGTTTAGGTAGCACATGGTTTATGTAATACCACTTAGTGGTTTTTGTGGGACTTGCTACTATATAAGCAACCACAAGGGTAGTTGTTGTGTGAGAGAAAAAAAAAAAGAGTGACAAGGAGAAGACAAAAGGCAAGAGTCAAGCAGGACAAGGCTTGATAGGTTAGCCAAGAGAGCATTTGTGAAGGTTGAAAGCATGGCATGGGATGTGTGGATTCATGCTTGTTCACATAGTTTGCTCGGTTGTGGCTATGGCCATGAAAGCTTCCATGGTTGTATGGAAATGGTATTTTTGTTGAATAATACATGGTGATGGATGCTTTTAGAGGCTGGGTTTTTCCCTCAATGAGGGTTTCCCAGGGTATATCTTGTGTCACAATTTTATGGGTATGTTGTCTATTCTCTTGCATGTGGATTTTAATTCCATTTTTATTTCAGATTTATTATGGGTTATGTGGAAACGGTTATATTCTTTGTTGCCAAGTTTCCTTACAAAATACATTTATTTTCAAAAATGTGGTGGGAGATGAAAACTATCAATAACTAAGTCGAAAGCTGAATTGTTAGAAAAGAGAAAATATAGGTCTAAAGCCAATTTTTATTTTTAATTATTCTATCTACATATGTTATCTATAACATAATCTAAGATCAAAGGGAAATAAATTTATTTTCATGTCATTTTGTAGTGGGAACTAGGCCCTTAATTTTTTGTTTTTTTTCAGAAACTAAAATGTTTATCTTTAAAAATAGAAAAATATATCATTTCTCATTCCAAATAATTATTTAAAATTATAATCCTAAACTTCATATATTTCTATACATACCATTAGTTTACTTAATTTTGGAATTCTAAATAATAATACTAGTTTTATGTCATTGAAGGTGAACACTTATACTTTTGTTAGCATTTTCCTTTGTAAAAGGGTGACACAAGTTTGTGCTTTTACCCACCTCTTTACCATGAAATATGCTCAGTAGGAGATAATTTCCACAACGAATCAAATTGTGATATTGCTATCAGGATTTAAGTAGATGTGATTTTGAATCAAACTCATTGACCCATGTTTCATGAGCTATGATTCATCATGAATCCATCTCTAATGAGAATAAATGGAACACTTAGAACTCATTGGATCTAGGTAATTCTCACAGGGGTGAAGCACTAAGACATCACGGGAGGTCACCCATCCTAGTACTACTCTAGCTTAAGCGTGCTTAACTACAAAGTTTCCTCCATGGTTAAACTCCAAGCTTGCAACCCCATTTCCAAAACCTTCACCAATTGTTGTGCCTTATGAGTCATTTTTTAGAAATCCCCTTAACCTAATCAATTGATAAGTAGGAGATAATTTCCTCGGAAGTCACCCTTTCTAGTACTTATTAATTGATGAGCTTATGGGGCTTTCTAATGAATGGTTCATAAGGCACAAAACTTGGAGAAGGTTTTGCAAATGTGGTTGCAAGGTTTGGGTTTAACCATGGAGGAAACTCCATAGTTAAGCATGCTCAGGCTAGAGTAGTACTAGTATGGGTGACCTCCTAGGAAGTCTCAGTGCTTCACCCCTGTCAGCATCACCTAGATCCAAGTGCTAAGTGTTCCATTTATTCTCATGAGAGATGGATTCATGTTGAATCACTACTCATGAAACATGGGTCATTGAGCTTGATTGAAAATCACATAGTTAAATCCTCGTAGATATATCACAACATGAAATATGCCTTATTCTTATCTATTTTTCTTTTAGCATTTCACTTATCATGTAAAATTTTATTTAAGCCCTATAACTTTCATCTTGGGAGGCAAATCAATTATCGCCCAAGTTTAATTTCTTCCTATTACATGTTTATTTTCTCATTTATGTTCTTACAACATTGAACTCTTCTTTTCAAACTTTCTCAAAATAGATTTTATCAATATGGGAAAGTAATAAAAAATTGATGCTCTCATCAAAGACTTTTTCATACCGTTCATCTTGGTATTTAACTCCCTTGGATTCTTATGCTTTCTTGGAAATAGGGATATATGAGCAGGTATCAAAACTCTCACTACTTCTCCAACTATTCTATCCATGTTGTGTTAGGAGTCATCAAGAGCTATTTGGAGAACTGTGTGTAGTAAGTCAAAGCTCTTGAGATCCATCAAGAGTTGATTCTTTAGATTTCTATGTTTTCTTACATTCAGAGTGTTTCTATTAGGAGCTTCTATGATCCATCTACATCTAATTTTACTTTATATTCTTGATCATTAAACTCATCTTCTTCATCATTAATAGGCACTTTACTCAAAGTGATTTAAAATTTAACCACTGAGTCATCCCATGACTTATTCTTAATGAACTCCAAATCTCTTGAAATGATGGTATTGTTGACCATGTCATGTAATCTATATGCTTTTGATTCTAAACTCTAAAAAATGAATATTAAATTTTTACCTTTGTTCTTTTGGTATCTATGTATATGCTACCCATCCATCCTTCCCCAAGTGTTAAACTATCCATATATATGTTTTGTCTATTCCTAAAGTGGAATCTATTTTATGGATTTCCTTTTTTGGCCACTTATAATTATTCAAATATATAGCTATTTCTATAGAATCTCTCTAATTTTAGTTGGGAGTCACTTTCCTTTTATCATGTTCTTTATCTTTTCAATATTGATTTTGTTTTTCCTTTGAAAAATTCATTTTGTTGTGGAATATTGCTAGTTGTAAGCTCCTTCTTTATCTTCATTTTCTTGCAAAATTTAACAAAATAATTGGAGGTATATTGCCCTCCTCTATCTGACCTTATGACTTTGACCTAAATCTCTACTTTATTTTTGAGAAAATGCATTCAATTCTAAAAACTTATCAAATGGATTAGCTTTTCTTCATAAAATAAACCCATGTCATATGGCTGAAACCATCTATATATCTCATAAAATAAGTACCACACCCAATCCACCAAAATGGAAGTGATTTGTACAGAGCCAACTACATTAGCATTGATTAGCTCTAATGGTTCTCTTTCTCTTCTAAAATTACTAGTTTTAAAGGAGAAACTATGTTTATTTCCTAATATACAAGCCTCACAAATGATACATGACTCTAAAATATTTCTTACAACATCTATCACTCTTTTTTTGGACAAAAAATTTAGATTACCAAAATCAAGATATCCACACAAGAGATGTTATAGTTTGAAGGGGTCTTCAATTATGCTCATGATTTTTGTTTTACTATTGTACATGATTTCTTAAGAAGTGTGGTGACATATTGAGATGAGAAATATGTCTCTATTCATAATAGAAATATTTGGCTCTTTGTTTGTTTAGCTACTACAACTATTTTCTCAGTCTAATCTTCTCATGAATAATAAACTTGTAATTCTCCATCAACATTTTATATCTATCCAGAATGAGTTTTTGTACACTCACTCTATTGTGCTTCATCAGTTAAGGAAAATATAAATATTTTTAATCTTTTTCTTGTCACCATTCTTGGTAAGAATCATAATAGATCATTTTCCCATAACTAGAATAGTTTTATTATTTCCCATTTTAATTGCAAACTTGAACATTTTATCATTGAAAGAAAATATTTTTTTAGTAGCACTCATGTGGTTCCTACAACCATAATCCAAATACCATAACTCACAACTTCTTTCTTCACCATTTTGCACATGATGAAGGTAATGAGATTATTTATTTCATCCACAGTCACTAGTATTTTTGTTGTTCTATCTAGCCACTAGTGAGATCCATGGATCTAGAGCTATTTGGAGACCTTTTTATACTAACTCAAAGCTATCACAAGCCATCATGAGCTTATTCTTGATATATCTATGGTTTCTTACCATTTTTTTTTCTTGGGAGCAACTAGGAATTATCAAGAGCCATCTTTGTCTCTTTTGGATTCATCTTATTGATTATCAAACTCATCTTTTGTATGGATAATAGAGAAGTACTTGAAGAATTCTCCACCAGTCCATTCCATGACTTATTCACAATGAGCTTCACATATATTTAAATGATCATCTTGTTCATGAAAAAGTCATATAATTTATATGCATTTGATTCTAAGCTAAGTAGTGAAGATGCACTTTATAGTCTTTTCACCCAATTTTTTCCTTTGATATTTTGGCATGTGTGCATATGTTATGCACCAAAGAACCCTCACATGTTCAACCATCCATCCATGTTTTTTAAATGCCTTAAGGGGAATATTTTCATTGACTACATTTGTTGGACAACTATTTATCAATTATATAGCTATTGCTACAACCCCTCCCTAATATTTAGTTGGGAGTCCCTTTTCTTTTATTATGTTCTTTGTCATTTGAACATTGGCCCTATACTCTTTTAGCTAACCATTTTTCCATGGAATATAATTGGTTATAAGCTCCTCCTTTATTATACTTTTCTTTCAAATTAATTTGAAAGTGGTATGCACCCTATGTATATCTAAGCTTAGGAATTTGACATAATTTGTCCACTTTCTTTTTCAACCTGGGCAGTACATTCTAGAAAAATTATTGCTTCATCACTTTTACAACAAATTGGTATTCATTTATCTTCTACATGAGTGATTCCATCACTTCATACGAAATTTCCTAGGGTAGGAACCTAAATCAAATAGGGGCATATTTGTTCTCATCATAGCACATTAGTCTAGTAGTCTCTAATCAATCAAAATAAATTGCAATATTTAGTTCCATCACTTAACATCAAGTTTTAAATTCAAGATTTCCTACATGAATTCTTGTCCAATCGAGTTCAAAATTGGTGTAACAAATTTTTATTCAATTAAGCTAGGAAATAGCTTCTTATAAAACTAACTATTCTTTATTTGATCCATTTTGGATTTAGTTTTGTATCAAATTCAGCTGAGTTTTGTTTGATCGAGTTTGAAAAAAGATTCCTATCAATCTCACTAACCTTCATTCAATCAAGTTCAGAGTTTTTTTCTTTTCAATCGCTCATTTCTTGTCAATCACTTAAGTTTAGATTCATATCTTCTAAGAAGAATTTTTTTTTTCAAAATAATAGTTCTACATCTACATAATCATTGAATTAATGTGTTGTTCTCACAATGACCCAAAGAGGGATAGATAGAATAACCCATATTTGGTCTATATAAGCCTTGAATCTAGAATAATTAATTAACTATTAGACCATTGTATGAATTAAATTAATTGTGCATGGTTAAATTTATTATTTAAATATTTAATCATTTCATTACAAAATCATGAATTTGATTTAATTATAAAAGTTTGATCGACTAATCCTATGTATTTTAAATGAAAATGACCTTCCACCCTTCTAAAGTTTCTCGATACAGTTCTTTCAAACTTGGAAGGACATAAAGTTGATTGTCAATGGTATGGGATTTGAAATCTCCAAGGAAACCATTGAGAGGACTAGAGAGTTTTTTATGGAAGGAAAGAAATGACAAAGATAGGCTATTATTAATGAGGAGCCAAGTTAACAGAAGATTTTCAAACTTAAGGAGAAACTAATGTGAATGCATAGAGGATTTTCATGGGAAGCCCTCCCTAAGCCTTGGGACACCATCTCCTATGCAAATATGTGGTATATAACCCTTGAGGACTACCTTTAGATAATCTATTATTATGACTTCTCTATTTTGAATTACTTTAGGAATCTTGACCTCATTTCCTTTCAATTTTTGTTATTGCATTCATTGGAAGGTTATATTTTTAAGGCTAGGAGGAAACATGAGGAGGGTTAAACTATCTACCTTATCCATTAAGGTCTTATAAAAAAGTTGTGTATCCAACACCTAGCCAAAATCTTGCCTCTGTTGGTTTACCCTCTGGCCTCTGTGATCCCCCAAGTCTCCTTGAACCCTAGACCTGGTCCTAGCCCTAAGAAGTTCAAGAAAACCCATGTCCCAAAAGTCAAAATAGACCCTAAATTCAAAATCAACCTCATTGAGTTAGACTCATATATTAAGAAGGGTATATAGAGCACTAGGATAACTAGTAAGTTCCTCTAGTTAGATAAATTTAAGTTCCCTCCCAAACAAGATTCCACCTCTAAGTCTTTTGATGGTGATGTCAAACCCATGAGAAAAAAGAGATTACCTCAATCTTCTCCTTGCCCTCTTAACCCTTCTCATATCTCTATCACCCTAGAGGCTATCCTAACTAGAAGTGGGGAGAAAGACATCACTTCCCCTTGAAAGAACTCAACAAAGACATTGGGAAGAAAGGGAAGTATACCCATAGTAAGGCTAGACTAGAAAGAATGGAACATTGTTTGAAGAAATTGGCTGATAACCAAACCAATATCTACCAGCTATTCAAAATGTTGGTAGAAATTTTTGCCAAGGTAATGCACTCTATGGAAAAAACCTTATAGTTCCTGGAGCCTAAGAAGCATGAGAAGGACTTGGGCAAAGCTATTGGTTATCATAGATTGATACAAGTACGAGAATGTGTTCCAATCATTATTTTGTCACTAATGTCAAACCTACTATTTTTTGGAGAAACAATTGCTTAATTGATAAGAGTATAATCATTTGTTTGATTAATGAAGAGGATTTTATCAAATGAGGTAACAAGAGGACCTAGAGGAAAGGTTGATTTATGATATATAAAAAGAAGTATAAAGATCAGTTGAGATATCAATTTAACATAGTGGATTGATTATCTACTTATGGTTGGGAAGGATGGATACACTAATTAAGTTTAGAAGAACAAGTAAAATGAACTAATTTTGCTAACCTTAATAGTATGCATAGTATGTGCTAAGCAATGTTAATGTAAACTAAGAAAAAAATTAGTTGGAGCCAAGCAAAGTTGAATTTTTGTGTATGTCGAGTGAAATGTAGATAGTGCTAAGATAAGTGGAACTTAGTGGATGTCGAGTGCAATTTAGTGGATGTTGAGCATCATTAAACTTTAGTTCATGCCAAGTGACTTGATAGTAGATGCCAAGCAATGCAATATGTGTCAAGCATTAGAAGCTAGTTAATATTGAGTGACAATATTATAGGAAAGATTGTGAATTTAATTAATCTCAGCTGACAAGTTTCTTGGATTCTATGAATCTTATGGAAGATAAGCTTGATGAGCTAGTGGCACAAAATTCAAGATGCAACATTTGGAGATGAATTCAAAGAGGATTCTCAAAGAAGTTCCTAGAGGAAGCTAAAATAGAAAGATGGTTAGAGTCAATGAATCCTACCTAACCCTCGAATGGATTATTGTGGTTGAGAGAAAAAATATCTAAAACCTCTTAATAAGGGGATACAAGGCATGAAACAACAACTTAACATGTGCAAGAACCCAGAAAGATAAAGAGTTTAGGGTATTGTTTCATATGGTGGCCAAGCTATAGAGTCTACAATAGGTGTGTAAAGTAGAAAGACTTAAGAGGATGAATGCTTGAAGGGTGAAAAAGCTATCAGAGATGAAATGAATGAAGCCAAGCATAATGGAGGATTGAACATAGATCTATAATATGCAAAGTGAGTTGTATTTTGTTATCAGATCAAGCCTTACTATCATTGTCTAATAATTGTACTAGTTTAGGTAGAATCCTTTGGATTAAGGTTGACTTAACAATCATTTGTAAATCCTTTAACTAGATTGCATTCTAATAGAATGGCCTAAAGTCCTCTAACAAGGCTGACTCCAAATAGGGTGATTGAAATCCTTTAACCAGGTCATATTTAATAGTGTGTATTGTAACCTTTAATAGGGTTGGTCTTTCACAGGGTATCACTTCAGAAGAGTGAGAATTAGTAGCATGTTACCAGTGGATTTTCCCAAATTAGATTTCCACATAAAATCCTTGTGTCATATGTGTGAATGATTATGTTATGTTTCATGTTTCCATTTCTACAAAGTTATTTTGACTTAGAAAAGTAACCTACAAGTTTATGTTATGAATGATCTAATGGAATCGTGTAAGGTTTATAAGAAGATGATATATGCATGAGTTTTGTTATTCACTAAAAGGTTTAATTGAGAGTTTTGGACCTTGGATAACTAATTCACCACCATCTCAGTTATTCTAAACTATTCCAATAATAGGTATAAGAACCTAGTTTCTTGTGAGAGATAGTTTCAAGGTACTATAAGTCAAAGATCAAAATGCCTAAGAGAGAGGTACCCAAGCTTAATAGAGAGAACTTTCCTACACATAAAATTTTGATAAAGGTACACCTAGGAGGACTTGGATATCATGCCCAAACTACCATTTATGTTCGACATGTTAACCCTATTGGAAACCTCACTACTAAAATCTGAGAAAGAAGAAAGAACACAACTAGGCAATGTTGGACATTGCATCTACCCTACGTTACTTTGAGTTTGATGACATCAAAAGATATGACACTACAAAGAAGATGTGGGATGTTTTGTAGACCATCTATGGAGGAGACAAAAAAATTTTGAGAGCCAAATCTAAAAGTCTTAGAGGTAAGTTTGATGATATGAAAATGGAAGAAGGTGAGAATATTGCTTAATATTTTTTTAGAATAAAAGAAGTTGTGAATTCCATAAGAGGATCTACTAGTAGGATTGATAATGATACTATATTTAGTAAAGTATTGAGAACATTGCTACCCATCTATGCTATTAGAATTTTTTCTATACAAAAGCTTAGATGTGTACCTGAGAATGATATAACTCTTAAAGGTTTGGTAGGTAGGCTTACTACTTTTGAACTCTCTAAGTTTGATAATTTCAAATCTAAAAATGGTGAATCTTCTTTTAAAGCTAAGTTGTCATTGAAAAAATCTAGTACGAAGAAGAGGAAAAAGGTAAAATATGTTTCAAGTGATAGTGATACAGATGAGGAAGATGTTGATCAGCTTGAAGCATTTCTAACTAGGAGATTTCATAGAGAAAAAAGGAAATACAAATGTAAGATGCCTATCATTTGTTTTAATTACAATGAAGTTGGTCATTTTCCTACTAGATTTCTAGAAATAAAGAACCATAGTATTGAAGACAAATTCAAAAGAGTTTATGAGAACAACAAAGGCTATAATGAAAAAGGAAAAAAATCCTATTATGTTGTTGAAGAAGAATGAAATGAAAAATTTTATGATCATGAGGATGAAGTTGTTTATGTTGCAATGAAAGATGAATCTGATGAAGATGAGACAACTGCACTTGTATCTTATGTGAATAATAGTGATCAATGGATCATTGATAGTGGATGTTCTAACCACATGACTAAAGATATAAATAAGTTCAATTTTCTTGTGCATTATGATAGAAATAGTGTTAGATTTGGGAATGATGCACCATGTCTTATCAAAGGAAAATGATTAATTAAGTTGATAGGTAAGATCATTTGTGATCATTCTTATTATGTTGAAGTATTGAATTATATTTTTTTGAGTGTTTCACAACTAAATAGTATTCGTTGTAAGGTTAAATTTGAAAGAACAAAAGCCAATATCTATGACACAAATGGAGATTTAATTGGAATTGGCAATTAGACTAGAGGTAATCTATTCTATCTTGATATGAATTATGCTACTTGTCTAGTGGTATAGTTTGATGATGTGTGGTTGTGACACAAAAGGTTATGTCATGTTAAGTTAAAAAAATTGGTCAGTCTCAGTAAGATGAAGATAGTAAAAGGTTTTCCAAAACTAAAGAAAGCAAAAAATGTTTTATGTTAACAATGTTAGTTAGGAAATTTTTTAAAGTAAAACTTATAGCTTCAAATGGTATATTTGAGTTAGTTCATATTGATTTATGTGGACCAATCAATGTGCAAAGTTATAAAGGTGACAAATGTTAATCTCAAATTGGTTTTGACATATGAGTGACAATATACTTAAGTCATTTACTTATTTCATGCCAAATAAATAATACATGTTGAGCATAAGTTGTCAGATAAAATATACTAAGGGATGAATATTTAGTGTGTGCTAAGTAACTAGTAAGTGTTGAGTCACTCAAGTATCAAGTAAATGGTATGTGCTGAGCTATTTAGTTACCAAGTGATCAGTGGATGCTAAGTCATTCAAAGGCCAAGTTACAACATTGATATTGTAGTTGATGTTAAGCATCAGGGCCATCAAATGTTGAGTTACATAGTTTTGACATAATTGTTTGTAATGCAACAAACTTCTATGTAAACCATTTTTTCATCGACTTAAGGATTGTTTTAAAATCTTTTTTGATAAGGAAAAATCTTAAATTTGAATCCTTATGAATTAAATGCATCCAATCAGAAAATGGGAAGGTTTAAGAGAGAATATGGATGAATCATAATCATTGATACATACCTAACCCTAAGTAACCTATGTATTCTTAAGGAAGACAATTCCTAAACTTTTGAATGGAATTCTTAAGGAGAATTGAAAATTTTTTCATGCACAAAAATAGAGTATTCATGGTGGTTAAGGTGTTATGAATTCAGTTACATTATAGAATCAATTAAAGGAGAACTATGGAAAGAAATAAGAGGATAAAAAAGATACATATAATTGGAAAGGATTAGATAAACATTAGTATAGAGGTGATCTGACATCAAGCAACATAGTACTAATTGAAGGATCATTGAGCTAAGACATTTTAACAGGTGAATCAGTTAAATCTCTTAACAAACTAATCTTAATAGACTATTATAAATCCTTTAACAAGGTGATTATTTCATTTAAAGTTAAATTCCTCTTACCAAGCACACTTTTATAAGGGTTCTTAAATCCTTTAATAGGGTAAGATCTAATAATCTTGTATTCATAGGGTAGATTATGTTTCATGATCAAACATTGTAGCCTTCATTGGATACACTTTATTACTATAGCAATGAAGACTTGTGGGTGTCATCCACACCCCAATTTTACCTTTCCTTTGGAGGGTTTCTAGGTAAGAAAATATCTTTTGTCATAGATGTGTTGAATATTCTACTTTCATGCTATGGATGTATATGTTTAATTTGATATTTTAGCTTATATGCATAGATTGTGATATGGATGTGTGGTGAATACTTTTTGAAGTTGAAAGTTTGAAGTATTTATTCCCCCCCTCTTATAGTTTACTTCTTGATTATATTTCCAACAATTGGTATCAGAGTACACGTTCACTGAAAGTAAAGCTTTTCAACTTTGAGGAAAGATCTTGAAGATGGAAGTCTACAAGTTGCGAAAGACTATTGAGAACTAGTCAATTGAAACATAACTTTTCCTACATTAGATGAATGAAGCAATGGATTAGTTAAAGAAATCATTAAAAATAAGGAAGGAAATTACTATTCAAGAGAATGAAACACAATACCAAGAGATTGACACTACTGAATTATTTGCAAATGGAAACTCCAATGAATTTGATGCAGCAGTTGCAGATCTAATGGAAAAGAATGTAATGCTAACTAAAGAAGTTAGAAATCTAAAGAGAGAACAAGAAGTCCAATCAACATTGCTATGTGAGGTGACCGAGTAGAAAAAGAAAGTCAAAGAGGAAAAATTCATTATTGAAGATGAAAAAAGGATTTTGACTAATAGACTAGAAGAGAAAAAATTAGAGGTAATTACAATTGCTAACATGCTATTGGAAACTTTGGGTCAAATGATGATCATAAATTATGAACTGAATGCAAATGATATTGAGATCACAATATTAAAGTTTTCGAATGAACAATTGAGAAGTTATCTTAAAAGAGAAATAGAGTTGTCTGAAAATTTCAACAAACCTCGTGAACCCATCAAGTACTTTGAACAATTGATGAGATCCCCTAGATCTAACAACAATACTTTTGAATTGGAATACACTAGTATTGAAGAAAGAGAATCACCCAAAAGTGGTGAAGAAATAAGTAACAAAGATAAGAACTCTAAACCTTCTTCTCATAATTGTGGTAAGATAGGTCATATTGCTAATGTTTGTAGGAGCAAGACTACAAATACAAATCTCAAAAAGAAGTTTATGGGTCATTTCCATAAATGCAAAAAACAAGGACATAAGGCACATGAATGTAGAACCAAGACCATAAGCACAAAAATATTTGAAGGATACTAAGCTAGAACTATCAAAACTATGGATATAGAACATATGATTGTAGAACGAAGCCTAAATGGTCATCAAACAAGTAGAAAAAGGTAAAGCACAATGGAAACTATTATAATTAGGATTATAATACAAGGTATAGTTGTCACTATTGTCAAGAGTATGGACATACTCTCGAGAATTGCATAAGAACACATTTTAGAGATGACTATAGTAGATGGACAAGCCAAACCTCCATGTTTTAGTTATTTGAAGACTAGTCACATAAGAAAAATTTGTCCAAAAGGATCAAAGGCACCAAGCAGTGAGTTAACCAAAGGAAAAGGAAAGGCATATGTTGAGAATGTTAGAGATGAGATGAACAAGTCATGGAAGAGAAAGAAAGATTGCAGCACATCAAGTTCAAAAGGGATCACTTCACCCAATGGATCAAGTGATCACACTTCCTCAAATTAACCAATCAAGAGGTAAGTGGGACTAATATTTAAGAGGATATACTATACATGAGTTCCAAGGATTGAGTAATGAAAAGATTACATATGCATGAAAAAAGATGCAAAGTGTTGATTATAATCTAGAAGAAATCTATAAGTTTTAATAATTTTCATGTTACTACCGAGCATGAAAAGTTTCACTATGGTTGCCAAGTGAAATTTTAGTAGATGTTGAGCTATCAAAGGTGATACTATTGATTGAGATTATAGTGGTTTCCAAGTGAAAAAGAAACTTCATGGAAGCAGAGTGAGTCAAAATCTTTATTGAAGGTGAACTTAAAATAGTGTAAGCACTAAGCATTAAATGAAAGGTTTTAAATTCTACATGATTGATTTCTACTCATTTGACATCATTCAAAATTTAAGGAGAGAATGAAGAGAGAAAGACAAATTGAAAGAGATCATACCGGCATTTGCAAGTAGAATTCAACAGTCCCTTGACACAATAACAACATATTTTTAAAGGTATTTATCATGTGCCAAGCTACACAATTTGAATTTTTTCAAACCATCATTTGCATAATGGAATCTAGTTCTTTAGCACCTAAGGTTAAAGAGGGTAAAGAGTTTTTTAATGTGCAATTGATAAGTAATGAGATCAGACAACTAAACTTTAGAGCCATTCCTAATATAATTTCTTACAAACAAGATCAATCTGGTGCATTGTCGATACCTTGAGTTTTGATGATTCAAAAAATAAGATCTTGCTACACATGCAAGGGGGTAGTATAAGAGACATGGAGATTAGGGACAGCTATGGTAAATTATGTCAAACTAGAGTATTGAAGGATGTGTTTAAAATAGTTGAGAGAAAAGGGTTGACCCATGCTCTAGATTTTCCAAATATTTTTAAGACTAAATGGATTAAGATAGTGCTAAGTAGAATTCATGATAGTTCTATATGGTTGGGTAATGAACAAGTTAAAATCAAAAAGAAAATTGTACATAGAGTAATAGGGTATCCAACACTTGACTGACCTTAAACCATGAGAAGTGAACCTAAAGAGGTCATTGAGAAGAATACAAAGGCAATGTAGAACAAATGAGGCATGAAAATTGATACTATCTTTGATCCTCTAATTAAATTTGTAGTAAGGATAATAGCACATAAATTCTACCAATAAAGTAGGCTCAATTGTGTACCATGTATTATTGTTGACATTGGCTATAAGATAGTAAAGAAGGTACCTATGACCTTGCCGAGCTGTTCTTACAATAGTTGTCAAAAAATTTGGGAGCCATTAAAAAGACCAAAAGTACACAATGTAAATTTGGTTCAATTCTTGTATATATGTTATTTTATATACAAAATAAATTACCCACATTTGGTAAAATTGCCTAGAAAACAAATAGATATATTATAGTGTAGATAGGTGAGTTTATTGAGCAACTAGGAAACAATTTTTAGTCAGTTATGAATAGTTACTTTGAGGACTTCAAGAAATTAATGAAATAAAGACTAAGGATACCAGTCTCACTAGTTGAGAAACATCTCAATGATGTTTGGTTTCTAGTTGACATCAATTTTACATATGTTTAAGCTTTGGTTCCAAGGGTAAGGTGGCTAAGGCCACTAGGCTATGAAATTAATGTTGTAGAGCCTTTGCAACAATAACACCAGTACTTGTAGAAGATGTAGATGCTAAGGCTACTTCTTTTGGAAATTATGACATGGCCAAATCTAAGATAAAAATGTATTTGAAGACTACCTCAGTCAGATGATGAATAAGAAGAACATGAATAAGATGATGAAGAAGAAGAGGATATATCAGCTTAAGCACCATTGGCCTTAACTGAATGTCAAGGAGAAGAAGTCAAAATTGAAGAAGGCACCAAGGGAGAAGAAGCTAGTGAAGCCTATAAGCAAAAGAAGAGGAAAGCTAAGACCCCAATTGCTAGCAAACCAACAAAGATTACAAAACCTAATCCTATAGTTCCCTCTACAAGAGAAAACACAAGGACTACTACAAAGAAGGCTTGAGAAGTAGACAAGACAAAAGGGAAGAAGGTTAGACCAGCTAGCAATGTAGTGGAGCCATAGAAGAAATCAAGGAGAAAATATATTGCTCCAGTTGAATCTGATGAAGAGAAGATAGAATCTGATGACAACAACCGATTTCAAGTAGCAAGTCACCGCCATTCTTTAGATTTAGACAATATATGTGAGAACATAAGGAACAATATTGATTTATCTAGTCTTGCACATGTTGAGTTTGAAAACCTTGGTAAAGTTGAGATAAACCAAGTAGAGGATTCAATGTATTCCATGATGGAAAAATTTAAAAAGACTCCAATAGATATTTCCAACTCTCTCTACCAAAGGAATTATCTGATAGAGTTAAGCAAAAGTGGAAATATAGTCTCTATATTGAAAGATAAATCAAAGAGGCTACACTTGCACAAGTGATGCCAAAATTAGATAAGGCTAAAATGATAAGGGCAATAAAGAAGAATTCTAGAAAATTTGCACTGAAATACAGGGCATTCAACATATTGTAAAACAAGGTTGAGGATGTTGTACAAAAGAACACTTTGATTTGGAAATCACTATATGGTTTGAAATTACCCAAGGAAATTATGAAGGCACCTACTAAGGTAGGTGAGGACAAAATTGAGTAGCAATAGATAACTGAGGTGATTACAATTGACACTAAGACAATTATGCAAGAGGAAGGCACTGAAACAAATGAAGAAATGCAGGCACTAGCTAAGGAAGAGGAGTAAACAAAATAGAGTGTACAAGATACACTAGTTCTATGTGCTAGTCCTCAACATGAGGTGAATATAGAATATGAAAATCTGACAATATAAAGATTAAGGATGTTTATGATACTATCACTCAAAATATTAATCCCCTTATAGAGGGTGACTTGAAGAAGATATTTGTTGAATCCACTACCCAGGCCAAACTTTGTGATAATCCTGTACTGGTGAGTGTTGATGAAATTGAGAAGGTAGAAAAAGTATCTATAGGGCAGGAAGTACAAACTAAAGAGAAATCTATAGTCCCTCCTTAATTCACATCTATACAAACTTCTTTACCTATTATGGTATATCAAAGGAAAGAGACAACAACTTCCACTTTTAGTGCATTGATGTTAGATGCTCCAATCTCCACTAATATACAGGTAAATGAAAATGATAAGGGTGAGATAGTTGGAGATCACAAAGATGAGACATAAAGGATTGATGGAACCCAAGTTCCAATAGGTTAGAAAGATACTCTTACACCTACAACATGAGATAAAGGTGTCTCTATGAATGTAGAGAAAGAAAAGGACAAAATTGAAGAGCTAGGTATGACTACCAAACATGAGGAGAAAATTGCTAGACACACATTAGTAACTTTACTAGAAATTGCTACTCCTCCTAGCCAAGCTCTTCATATGCTAAGTATAGAAGCTATACCCCTATAATCATCACAACTAAGTCCAAGCACATCCAAGGAAGATGAAATTACATTATTTTTTGATGTGAACTTAGATGAAGCGCCAGGTTTTATTTTGTAACTATCACTATAGAATAAATGAGTATACTTCAGGATGCTCTTGTAAGGAAGAAACAACAAGAACTGCTCAAAAAGGAGCATAGGTAGAAGCAAGCCATGATAGATATCAAGGAAATTTTTATTGATGCATTAAGTTTGCCTGCACCAAAAGCAAGAAATATGATCACAAAATAGCTAACAAACTTAGTAGAGAAGCTAAATGACATAGACCTAGATTCAAATGTTAAACTACTTGAATGGTCTAAAATGAAGTTTTGACATAAAGTTGACAAAAATATATCAAGTTCTATTATACTATCACAAGTTGAGCTAGAAACCAAAATTGATAGTGTCAATAAGGTACTAGAGAACATTTTCTCTTTGTACACCAAATTCTATAATCCCATACTCTTCACACAAGAAATAAGGAGTCACATACTAAGTTTGGAGAGTCATTTACAATCATTTGCTAATATTCTGCCTAAATCTCCATCTTAGAGTGAGAAAAATTTTAGAAGCCTTCTCAAATCCTAGAGTCAGTTAGCAGTACTACACACAGATGAAGCTAACGTCATGGCTAAACTGATTAACATCCAGTCTATTTAGATTTCACATATAGAGATATTGCACAAGAAACTAGCCTTTGTAGAAACACTCATGAAGAAAGATCTGCATCTTTCTACTCATGAAGGCTTAGTTCACCTTACTGTTGAGCTAGCCATCCAACTCAAATCATTGGAGTTAGCTTTTGATAACTAGGATGCAGCTTTGAAAATAATACTAGAGGTTCATAAATAATTTTTGGACAAATTACCTCTCAGTGTCTAACCCTTTGACCCAAGTCTCAAAATGGGGGAGAATAAGAAATAAGGAAATGAGAAATGGGGAGAAATAAGAAGTATGGGGGAGATACTATTTTTGAAGAAAAGAGATGTCAATGACAAAAATAATGCACATCTGCTCAGTGAGAGGAATAATTTTGTTCAAATATAGAACAACATAATCAACTCAAGTGAGTTATATAATTTTGTGTTATGATTGATGAGTTGTAAGGTTTTGCAAAATTTTGAAGTTAAAATTTTTTTTTTGTATGTATATGGATATTATATGAGTTATTCTTGAAAGGCGAAAGGTTATTAATACATGATTAAGTATTTTTCCACTCATGTTAGAGGGGGAGATTCTTAATCTCAGATTGGTTTTGACATATGAGTATAATATACTTAAGTCATTTACTTAATTCATGCAGAACAAGTAGTACATGTCAAGCATAAGTTGTTAGATAGTATATGTTGAGGGATAGATATTTAGTGTGAGCCCAATAACTAGTAATTGTCAAGTCACTCAATTACTGAGTAGATGTTATGTGCTGAGCTATTTAGATGTTGAGTGATCAGTGAATGTCTAGTCATTTAGAGGTTTTGACATGGTTGTTTGTAATAGCACAAACTTCTATGTAAACCATTTTTTGGCCAAATTAAGGATTTTTTTATGATCTTTGTTGATAAGGATGAATCTTAAATGTGAATCCCTATTCATTACATGCATCCAATTAGAAAAAGAGAAGGTTTAAATGGAAATATGGATGAATCACAACCCTTGATACATACCTAAGTCACTTAGGTCTTCTTAAGGAAGTCAAACCCTAAACTTTTGAATGGTATGCTTAAGGGGAATTGAAAAGTTTTGCATGTGCAAAAATAGAGCATTCATGGTTATTAAGGTGTTATGAATTGAGTTACATTGTAGAATTAGTTGAAGGAGAACAAAGGAAAGGAATTAGAGGACAATAAAGATACATCTAATAAAAAAAATTAAGTACACATCAATATAGAGGTGATCTGACATCAAGCAACAAATTTCTAACTAAAGGATCATTAGTGAGACATTTTAATAGGTGAAGAAGTTAAATCCCTTAGTTGAGTAGTCTTAACAAGCTGTTGTAAATCCTTTAACAAGGTGCTCACTTCATTATAAGTTAAATTCCTCTTACAAGACACACTTTTAGTGTGATGTTTAAATTATTTAATAGGCTAAGATCTAACAATCTTATAAGCCTTTAATTGGGAAAAATTTTCATAGGGTAGATCATGTTTCATGATTAAAAATTGTAGCCTTCATTGGATACACTTTATTACTACAGTAGTGAATATTTGTGGGGGTCTTCCCCACCCTAATTTTACCTTCTCTTTAGAGGGTTTTTAAGTAACCAAATATCTTGTGGCATACATGTGTTCAATATTTTACTTTCATGCTATGGATGTATATGCTTAATTTGGTATTTTAGCTTATATACATAGATTGTGAGATGGATGTGTGGTGAATAGTTTTTGAGGTTGAAAGTTTTAAGTGTTGATTCACCCCCTCCCCCTCTCAGAGTTTAATTATCCTATTTTCTGATGACTATTTTGTGATGATAAGAGTTATGTTTTTTAAGAAAAAACTAGATTCATTTCAAATGTTTAAGTGGTACTTGGCTAGAGTGGAAAATGAAATTGGCAAAAACTTGAAATGTTTGAGATTTGATAGAGGTAGAGAATTTACATAAAATGAGTTTGAGAAGTTTTTTAATGATAGAGGAATCAAGAGATAGACTTTTGCACCTACAACCCCTTCATAAAATGGGATTACTAAAAGAAGAAATAGGCATGTAATGGATAATGCTAGAACACTAAAGATGGAGAAGACCTTTTCTTTGAAATAATAGAGAGAGGTTGTAAGTATAGTTATCTATACCCTAAATCATGTACAAGTCAAGAAAGTTACTCATTCAAGACATTTTGAATTATGGTATGGATACTCACCCAATGTAAAATATTTTAAGGTATTTTTCAGAAATTGTTATATTCTTAAGGATAATGGAAATGGAAAACTTGATGCTAAAAGTGAATGAGGTATATTCCTAGGATATTTCACAAGGAGAAAAGCTTATAAGTGTTTAAACTCTAACACTAACAAAGTTGTGGAAAGTGCAAATGTGAAATTTGATCAATACATAGAAGTACATGAAGCTAATCTTGCCAAAGAACCTAAAGATTAAAAATCTTTTTTATGATTCTATGATGACATGATTGAGGATGTTGTTGTGAATCAAGTGTCAAATTAACAACAACTAGTCTCAGTGACTGCCGAGTCATAGATAATGAATGCCAAGTTGCATTTAGGAATCAATTTACAATTAGGAGCCAAATGACATAATGAAGCTTAGAATTCTAGCAATGAGATCAATACACATAAAAGGAATGTTGACTTACCACATAAGGAAAATGTAATACCCCACCCAGAAATCCTTAGAATAAGGATTCAATTCAAGCCATGATAAATTTTTTTACAAGTATGAATGCAAATGACAACATCATACAAGGATCACAAAGATCACAACATAAGACTTCATCAACAATATGAGCAACCAACAAATCTCTAAACACCATTACCAAACATAAATGACAAACCATAAAAGGACACAAACAATCTAGAATCTAAAACATTCCAAATTCAAAATCGAATAACAAGGGATTAAAGAACACTAAAGAGGGTAGCCAAAACTTCTAGTCAAACCAAAAAGTTCCCATTGTCTACCTAGATAAGTTTTTTTGAAACCCAAGAAATACTTTGAATTAGTATAGTATGATACTTTATAGTATCATATGACCCTTCTAATCAAGGTGTGCAATACAATTAGGGTTTAGGCAACACTTCTCAAGAAGGCATGCGACACTTTACTAGTATCGTACAACCATTCTCCAAGAGGCATGTGATATAATAGAGTGTCACACAATATAGTTTACAAGGGCATGCAATACTTTCTAGTATCACATGATTCTTATCCTTTGGACATGCAAAAATTTAAAGTATCACCTAGTGCTGATGTATGGTTGCCTAGAGAAAGAAAGAATTACTCTAAGTGGTAAAACAAAGGATGAAATGGGAAAACAAACCTCCACACCAAAGAATAGCGGTTCCACATAGATCAAGGAATGAACACTTGAGTGCATAAACAACAAGATGCTATGAAAAAGAAAGAGGAACATCTATCCATCTAAAAGCACAATAGTAAAAAGGACATAGTGGAAGCAACATCATAGTGTGCAGAAGCAACATCACAATGTACAGAAATAACATCACAATAATTGAACAACAAAACTAAGTACATGGTTCCTCCCAACCATAAATAGCATCATAAGACCATCATGGATCCTAGCCATCCCCCATGTGTAACATCCCAAACTACCAACTAGATCTTTAATGTTATCTTATGAGATATCACTAATAAATTATGCTACAACATAAGAGTAAGGAAATCTAACATGCTAAAAGTAAAGCATTAGATAATCCAATAAATCAACCACATCATGTATCATATGCTAATCATCATATGAATACGAAATCTAACATGCTAAACCAATAAGTGATAGATACGCCAACGAAGTAATTCACATCATCTAATCATCTGCTAAACATCATAATATAGGAATGCATAAAATAAACTAATATCATGTAAACAAGATATCCAAGCATTCCAATGAAAGCATAAATCACAAGAAATCATACACCAGAACCCAAAGTATCAAGTGAAAACATCCAACAATGGTTGCATTAGGACAAAAGACTATCTTTGCATACTAACCCCCATCAGTGGTATAGGTAGCTATAGCTCCCAACTATGTAGAACCCATAGGTTCACTCCTACCATGCTGATGGAGATAATGATCCAACCACAAACAGACAAGAAAAAAAAATCCATGGCTAACACTCACACCATAAACAATGCATAAATTATAGGTCCTGGTTAGATACTCAGTGGCTACTAAGTAGGGTTTGACATCATGGAGAGTCGCTTGGCATTGACAAGCCCAAGCTAGTTTTGGTAGTTGCTCTCCCCAATAGAAGGTGCATAGTCCAATTTTAATTATCTTAAATTTTATTACCACTCACACATTTTATTTAGTTATCACTTAATTAAAACTTCCTCTGCCAACCCTCTAGGTACAATGATCACCAAGCTATGAGATAGAAGCCCCCTCCATATGCTACCCTACCCTACCCATGCTCATCAAATGATGAGTTCCTATAGGCATGCATACTCCCAACCCAACTGCAATGATCATAGCTTCTAAAAATACCACAGAAAGTCTAGACTCACAAGTTACTTGACAAATATATGGACATGTACTTGTGTGTGGTGCACACCATCACAAAGATCATAACACAAGGACTAGATTAGAACACAAGAAAAATATCACTCTACCAAAAAATAACTCAAGAGGACAGATTCTACATGAATCCCAATGAACAATAAAACCATACATCATGAATTCACTCAACTAGCCTCAATCTAGGAGTATGGATTCTACACAAATCTTAATAATGTAACAAGACCAAACATCATGAACTCTCTCAAATTTCCTCAATCTAGTAGTATGGATTCTATGCAAATCCTAGTGTCCACAAAACAAGAACAAATGTTTAAAGGAAACCATATCCACATGTATAAAATCAATCAACCAAACAAAAAGTTGAGAGTACAGATGTAATATGCATCCCAATGCAAACATAAAAGTGAAACAATTATTTGAGTGGCATCCTATGGATAATCAAATTCCAAAACCAATATCATGTCGAGAAAACCTGAGAAAACTGGGTGGCATGAAAATTGAGGCAAAAAACCTCAAAACTCAAAAACTTCAAAATTAAAACCCATTTGGTCTTTGAGCACAAAAACCCTGAAAATCCAAATAAATTTGGGTTTGGACACCGTATGCAAAAATGGCTAGCAAAATGGCATGAAAGCCCAAACCCTCATCCCAAAAATAGGGAAAATGTTCATACCTAAGCAATTGGGAAAAATCAGCAATCAAAAATGGAGGGGGACACTAGTTCTCAACCTTCTAATAAATGACTACAAATAACAAAAGCTAAAATGTAGCAGAAACAATAAAATGGGAGAGCCCTACCTCAAAGCCAAAAGGGAAAATGAGAATTTGAGCCATAAAATAAAAAGAAAAAAGAAGTAGCAAAAAATCATAGCAATCCAAGGTCTCCTTGAGTTGGATCTAATGAGCTCAACCTCGTGATGATCCCACACCTGTAGATCCCATAACGAACAAAATAGTAAATCCCAATGATGAGGATTTTGGGTTTTACTCTCAAATTTTCTAATTCAAAAGTGAGAAGTCTAGAATCAAATTCCTTTTTGGATATTTATTTACTTTTTGAATGAATAATTGATTAGGGAAAATAACTAGCCAACCTAGTTAAACCCCGAATTGACCCAAATGAAAATAGGCTATTCCTTGAAATAAAAATTCATATATGAAAAAATGTACAGATACACTCATTAGTCTAATAATATAATGCAAATGATTTTTGATTTAATAGTCATTGAAAGGATTAATTTAAAAAATTTAAAAAGCATATGTTGACCATATAAGGATGCCATTGGTAAAATGTGAATAGCTAAATCACTAACTACATGTGCCACAACTAGGGATATAAATCCTACAGGCTAAATAGCAAAAGTGCAATTGTATATAATAATATAGCCAAAGAAATAAATGCATTAAACCACCTAATTTAGTTCCATTTATTTAACTATACTGAAACAATCCACTTGCATCACTCACGTTCATATAAAGCATAACAATGCAGGAATGAGGTATATAACCATGGCATTAAATCCATCACATGACATAATCAAAGATATACATTCTAAATACTGGTATGTAGATTGCACAAAGCTTTATATGGTTTAAAGCAACCACCTAGAAAATGGTATGAAAGACTTCATACTTATCTTCTGAAAATTGGTTTTGAGAGAACTAATGATAAAAACAATTTATACTTGAAGGTGGTAAATGTATTTTACTATCAAAATTTGTGTTGATGATATCATTTTTGGAGAAACAAATGTGCTTATTAGGACATTTTCTGATCAAATGAAGCAAGAATTTGAAGTGTCCATGTTTGGATAAATTAAATTCTTTGTTGGCTTACAAGTATATCAAATGCAATATGGCATTTACATCACTCAATCTAAGCATGGGAAGGAAATATTGGAAACTTTTGGATTAGAAAATTCAAAGCCTATTAGTACACCTATGGTGACAAGACACAAACTATCCAAGAATGGTGAATCTTCTAATGCGAATCAAACTTTTTATAGGTCTATGATTGTAAAATTGCAATATGTTGTGCATAGTAGACTTGAAATTGCATTGGCTACTAGGATTGTTGCAAGATTCTCTACAAATCCTAAGGAGAAACATTTGATGGCTATTAAAAGAATAATAAAATATCTAAAAGGAATAGAAGATCTTCATCCATACTACAAGAAAAAAGAGAAATTTGAGCTGAGAGCCTATACAAATGTTGATTGGGCTCGATATGTTGATGATAGAACAAGCACAAGTGATGGAGAAAATTTATTAGGAAAATGACTAGTTACCTAGACTAGCAAGAAGCAAGATTGCATATCTCAATCTAATATTGAAGCTAAATATGTTGCTTCCATAGTAAATTGTACAAATATTGTATGGATCAAATAGCTACTCAAAGGAATGACGAAGGAAATCATAGAACCTATTACACTTTACTATGATAACACAAGTGTTATAAATATATCTAAGAACTATGTGAGGCACAAAAGGACTAAACATATAGCTATCAAGTATCTTTGCTTGAGAGAGCTAGTTCAAGAGAAAGAAGTGAAGATGGAATATGTATTAGAAATAATAGTCCATCAAGATAATGTTGGAATTAGGAAAGGTAGTCTACATTGGGGGGGCGGTGAATCAGTACTTCAGACTTTTATCCCATAAAATATTCACCACACATCCATCTCACATATTCAATAGGTAAATTGAAATACCATGTAAAGCATGTAAGAAAATAAGCATTCACACATATATGACACTAGATATGATTACCTAGAAACCCTCCAATGAAAAGGTAAAACTAGGGTGGGCATGACACCAACAAATCTTTACTACTACAGTAATAAAGTGTATCTAATGAAGATTACAATGTTTGATCATGAACCATGATCTACCCTATGAAAGGTTTTCCTTGTTAAAGGCTTACAAAGATTGTTAGGTCTTAACCTGTTAAAGGATTTCAACACCCTATTAAAATTGTGCCTTGTTAGAGGACTTTAACTCACAATTAAGTAAGAACCTTGTTCAAGAATTTCAATGTAGCCTATAAGCACCTTATTTATCTCTTCATTGTTCACTATTTCCTTCCTCTGTTCTCCTTTAACTAACTTTGTAATGTAGTTTCAAATCACAATACCTTTGTCACCATGAATGTCCTAGTTTGTTCATGCAAAACTCTCCTTAAACATTCATTCATTCTGTTTCATGCTCATAGAAAGTTTAGGGTTTTTCCTCCTGAAGAAGACCTAGATGACTTAGGGTTAGGTATGAATCAACAATTGGGATTCTTCCATTTTGTCACTTAAACCTTCCATTTACCTAATTCGATGCATGTAATGCATAGGTATTCCAAATTAAGATTTTTCCTTGTCACCAAAATATCATAATTCAATCTATAAGTTGACTCAAAAATGATTTACATAGTAGTTTGTGCCAATACAAACAACTATGACAAAACTATGTTACTCGACACCTAAAGTCCTTAATGCTCAGCATATAGTGACTTCAATACTGTGACTCCACATTTGAATGCTTAGCTCCTATGTCACTTGGAATATACTACTTGCTTAGCACTTGAGTGACTCAGCACATGATTGACTTGACACACACTATTGGCTTGACATGTTCTAACTTATATGTCGTGCTCAACATATGTTACTTGTTCAACATGAACTAAGTAAATGACTTAAGTGTATAGAAACTCACTTGTCAAAACCAATATGAGATCAACAATCTCCCCTTTTGACATGAGTATCAAAAATACTTGGTCATGCATTAATACTTTTATTCTTACAAGCATAAAATAAAATAACTATTCAGCTTCTATGCAAAATTTCAAAATATCAAAATTTTGCATCACTTATACCTCAAAAATCTTATAACTCCCCCTAAGTTATTTTATCTATTCTTTTCTATATTCTACAATAAAAATATCTCATGTTGAGTAGATCTTCCTCAACTAATACTATTTGTTGGCTCTTTATGCTCTTTCTCCCCCTTTGCTCTTACATGCTTGCTCCCCCATGCTCTTACTCTTCATATGCTCTTACTCCCCCTTTTTGCCACTGATGTCAATGGGTTATACATTGATAGTTTGGTTGTCCAAAAAATATTTATGGACCTCAAGAATAATCTTAAGAGCGACATCCCAATTGTCACAAGCTACCTCCAATGACTTAATTTGGATGGCCAACTTGATAGTACGGTGGACTAGTCCATCTAATGTACAAAGATTGGGGTCTTTCTTCATAAGAGTTTCTATAACATCCTTTAACTCATTGTGCAAAATCTCCATGTGAGGAGTCAATGTAGTATGGATGCTTATTAGTTTAGCCCTTATGTTGGCTTCATCTGTAGATAGTGTTGCTAACTGACTTTGGGTTTGCAATAGGATCCTGAAATGTTTCTCACATTTAGCTAGAGTCATGGGATATTTGGCTCATAATGACTACATTTGACTTTCCAAGCTTAGGATGTGATTCCTTGTCTCTTGTGTAAAGAGTGTAGAATTATATAGTTTGGTATACAAAGAGAAAATATTCTTGAGTACCTTCTTCACACTATCTTAGTTACTAATGCAAGTTGTGTAAGTACTATATCACTTGATGTCTTCTCATCCACCTTATGTTGAAACTTCTTTTCAGACCATTCTAATAACTTGGCATTAGTATCAAATTTTGCATCAGTTATCTTTTCCACTATATTAGTCAATTTTTCAATAAGTGGCTTAGTTTTATCTCTAGTAGGCAAATTGAATGCATCCAAGAAGATGTCTTTAATATCAAGCAAAGCCTACTTTTGCCCATGCTCCTTTTTGAGTAGTTCTTGATGTTTCCTTCTAGCCAAGGCTTGTTGGAGTTTACCCATCCACTCAATTGTGATTGGTACAAGATCAAACTTGGGAAATATAATCTCTTCATCTAGGATAACATCTTCATAGTTTATTACCTATTTTTCCTTAGATGAGCTTGGAATTGGCATTGAGAATTGCAAGGGTGTTGCATCTATGCTTAACCTTTGAAAAGTGTGATTGGAAGGAGTGCCATATACTGGTAGAGTTACAAATGTTTGAATTGCTACTTGATCCTTTAGCTTGGTATCAACTCAGTCTCTTCAAACTTTTCCTTATCTATCTCATTACTTTGGATTGCACCTTGAACTTTTTCTAGAGGTCTAGATGAATCTACCTAACCTATTTGATTCTGTGGTTCATTAGAGACCTATGTTTCCATTGTATCCTTTCTAACTATATCAACCTTATCTGGTGCAACTTTTGGTACTTTTTTTGAAGGTTAATCAATAGTGGACTTGAGGAGTAATTGTAGGTGGTTCTTGTTTTTCACCTCCTCCCTTGTAGCTTTAGTCACTAATTTTTGAATTTCATCTACACTCACCAATACAAGATTATCATATAATTTTTCCTTAAGTGTAGATTAATCAAGTATATTTTTCAATTCTTTTACGATTAAGGGATTGATGTTATGACCAGTGAGATCGAAAACATCCTTTAGTGTGACAATTTAAGTATTTACACTTATTATCTATGGAGGGACGAGATTAGGCATTTTTGCATCTTGTACACTCTTAGTTTTTGCTCTTTCTCAGCTATTGCATTGTCATCTATATTCATTTCAATACCTTCCTCAACTATGTCTTCATTATTATCATCATGATCATCATCATCTTTAACCTCATTAGGTTCTTATTCTCTTTCTTTGACCATAGCTAGCCCATATGTAATTTTCCACATTTGTGTGGTCTTCTTTACATCATCTTCTATGTTGTGCTGTAATATGTAGAATGCTCTATATTTTAGAACAAATCTAACATCATATTTCTTTATGGCTTTAGCTATCTATGCCTTATCAAGTTTAGGCATAACTTGAGCTAGTGCAATTTTTATAATTTTCCTTTTTTCTAAACAATAGTGCCACTTTTTCTCAACTCTTTTATAAACACTTTTAGGTATCAAGTTGGCATTATCTAGAGGAGCTTTCTTGAAAGTAGCCATCATGGCATATATTTCCTCCTCTATTTAATTCTTTTCAACTTTACCAATATTTTCAAAGTCAATGTGAGAAAAACTAGATAAATCTGCATTATTTCTAATGTTCTTAGGTAAGTTGTCTAGATCTAAGGATGGATCATTACTCACCACTAGGAATTGGCTATTGTCATCAGATTTAGTTCTTTCCTCATTAGTTTTAGTTCGAGCAATAAATTTTCTCCTTGGTTTTTTCTTTGCTCCACCTTCTTGCTCTGTAGGCTTAGCTTTCTCTTTAGCCTTTTGTGCAATGACACATGTGCTAGCTCTTGTGGTAGGTGTTGTAAGTTTTGTCTAGCTAGGTTTAGCAACTTTCTTAGGTCTTGTTACTTCTATTTCCTTAGCCTTTATTTTCTTCTAATTAGTAGGAATAGGTGCTTCCTTAGCATCCTCTTCCTTAACACCTTTTGTAGTCTTTGTTTCTTCCTGTTTCCAATCCTCACCCTAACCTTGTGTCAATGCAAGTGGTGCTTGAATCTAAGTGTCTTCTTCCTCTTCATCCTCTTCCTCTTCATCGTCCTACTCGACACCTTCACCAAATTTTTCTTTTAATTTCTTTTCCATTTTTTTCCTTTTCCTTGATAACAAAAGCAATCTTCAATTTAAGAGAAATCTTTAACTTGGCCAAGTCATCGTTACCCAAAGCTTTGGTATCTTTTTCTACTTATTCTACAAGTAATGTAGTTGTTGTTGTAGAGGCCTCATCAACATTAATTTCATAACCTCATGGCCTTAGCCATCTAACTCTCAAAATTTCTGCTTGAAAAAATGTATAATTAGCATCAACTAGGAAAAAAATGTCATCATAATGTTTTTTCACTAAGGACACTGGAATTGTTAATCTCTTCTTCATGCATTGCTTGAAATCCTCAAAATAACTAATCATTACTAACTCAAAATTTTCACCTAATTGTTCAATGAACTTTGAACTCCAATAGACCTATTTGTCTTCCATGCAACAATATTAAATGTAGGAAATCTATATTGAGAACATAAAAGAAGAGACATACCAAAATAGATGTGAATTTACACTGAGCACTCTTTTTTTTCCTTATTGCTCCTAGGTTTTCAATCAACTATGTTAACTATAGCTTGACAAGATCATATGTATGACCCTTCTTCACAATCTTGTAGCCCATATCCCCTACAATGTAGAGTACACTATTCAATCTTCTTGATTGATAGAATTTATGTGTAATTACCCTTACTAGAAAATCTATTAGAGGATTTGTGATGGCTTTTATGGTCATTCCTCTCTTATTCCACACAACTCATGTATTTTTTTCAATGAATTCTTTAGACTCACTTCTCATAGTCTTTGGTGTATCTCGGGTTGGATACCCTATTTCCCTATGGATTATTGTATTTTTGATTTTGATTGGCTCATTATCTAACCTCTCTGAACTATCTTGAGTTCTACTCAAAACAATCCCAATCCATTCAGTTTTGAAAATGTTAGGAAAATCTAGGGCATGAGTTAACCTTTTCTTTTCTACTATCTTGAATTATTCCCTTAACACACCATTTTCACATAGTTTACCATATGGTTCTTTGATTTCATGTCAGCAATGCTACGAATCTTACAGTTATAACATTTCCTAATGTCCTAAATCATTAACACTTATGGTGGTATCATATATAATGCACTAGAGGGGCCTTGTTTGTATGCAATGTCTAGAATGGCCTTTAAAATAGGTTGTTTAACTTCATTTCTAACCAATTAAAAATTTAATACCTCTTTATCCTCTACACCTTTTTATTTCAAAGAACTAGATGCCATTATACAAAACTAGGGTTTACAAAATTTGAAATAGCATAGCTCAATACATGATAAATACCTTGTAAAATCTAATGAAATGGTGTTGAATAGCTACTCAAGTCTCTTGTAAATGCTTCTATTGAAATTTTCAGCTCACCTCTAGCTCTTCATACTCATTCTCAAATTTAAATGATCTTAAATGAGTAGAAATTGATCAAATACTCCTTTAAAATATTGCAATTAATGTTAAGTGCTCACATAGCTATAAGCTTGACATCAACTCATTTATGGCTCACTCAACATCCACTTGTTTATTTATTCATTTAGAATCCATTATGAGCATAGTGAAAATTAACCAAAATGTTAGCTTGGCATCCACTAGTATTTAACTTGGCAATCATATGAAACTTTTCATGCTTGGTAGTAACATGAAAAAAATGACAACTTAAACATTTTCCTTTGATTCCTAATAACACCTTGCATGTTTATTCATGCTTACGTAATCTTTTTAGAACTAAATCTTTTGGAATTGGTGTGTGATATAACTTTCGAATATTAGTCCCACATACCTCTTGATTCTTTAGTTTGATGATCACCTGACCCATTGGGTGTAGTGATCCCTTCTACACTTGATGTGTAGCAATCCTCCCTTCTCTTCCATGTCTTGTTCATCTCATCTCTAACATTTTCAATACCTACATTGCCTTTGCTTTTATTGAACTCACAACTTGGAGCCTTGGACCTTATTAGACAATATCTACTAATGTGACCAATCTTCAAATAGCTAAAACATGTTGTTTGGCTCAACCACCTTTTGCAATCACTCATAAAGTGTGTTCTAATATAATTCTCAAGAACATTTCTATACTCTTGACAATAGTGATAATTGTACCTTGTATTATACTCCCAATTATAAGAGTTGTGTTTCTTCCTTACCTTTGTTTTCTTTTTTGATGACCACATTGGGTTTGGATTTGTGCTCAAAATATCACATCCTTTTGATAGTTATAAAAATATCATTCAAATATTTGAGTGTAAATGGTCTTGGTTTTGCATTCATGTACCTTATGACCTTGTTTGTTGCACTTATGGTAGTGACTCATGCTTTTTTAATTAACATTTTTATTTACATTCTTGCTTCTAAAAATATTAGTAGTATGTCCTTTGTTACCACAATTATGACATGTAGGTTTGGAACTCTTACCTTTATTACTCCTTTCCTCATCACTCTTGGATGATTCTCCTTCTTTAGTACTTGTCTCTCCCAATCCAAATGTATCATCATTAAATCTAGGGTATCTCATCAATTATTCAAAGTACTTGACAACTTCACTAGGTTTATTGAAACTTTAAGCAAACTCCTTTTATCTTTTTAGGTCATTTTTGAACTATTCATTCTACAAATTTGGTGTTGCTATCTTACTATCCTTGGTATTTAGTTCATGATTGGCATTCATTAGTTGACCTAAAGTTTCTAAGTGCATATTAGCAATCCTAGTTCCCTTTGATGATATCTCTTCCAGTCTACTTGTCAAAACTCTTTTATCATCTTCAATCATGGATTTTTCTTCCACTACTTTCTTTTTCTATTTGGTCACCTCACATAGTGATATGGCTTGTCATACTTGTTCTAACTTGAGATTTTTGATTTCTTTTACTTGGACTCTATTCTTTTTCATTAGATCTGTAATTACTACATCAAATTCATTAGAGTATCCATTTAAAAATAGCTTGCTCTTGTCTATCTCTCTATATTGTGTTTAATTCTCCTCAATGGCAACTTCCTTCCTTCCCTTGAGTGATTTCTTTAGTTCAACTCTTGCTTCATTAAACTGATGTAGAATGAGATGTATTTTAATTCCCTTATTCTCAATGATCTTTCCCAACTTGTAAACTTCCATTGCTAAGATCTTTCCTCAAATCTGTAAAGATTTTCTTTCAGAGTACCAATTCTCTATTTCCAATTGTTGGAATTACAATAGGAATGATAGACTTCTAAGAGGGGAAGGGGGTGGGTGAATCAATACTTCAAAATTTTAACTCATAAAATATTCATGACACATCCATCTCACATATTCAATAAGTAAATTGAAATAACATGTAAAGCATGTATATCTAAAGAACGTAAACAAATAAGCATTCACACATATATGACACTAGATATGATTACATAGAAACCCTCCAATGAGAAGGTAAAAATGGGATGTGAATGACACCCACAAATCTTCACTATTGTAGTAATAAAGTGTATCTAACAAGGGTTATAGTGGTTGATCATAAACCATGATCTACCCTATGAAAGGTCTACCTTGTTAAAGGCTTACAAAGATTGTTACGTCTTACCCCATTAAAGGATTTCAACACCCTATTAGAAGTGTGCCTTGTTAAGGGACTTTAACTCATTATTAAATAAGCAACTTATTAAAGCATTTCAATATAGCCTATTAGGACAACTCTGTTAAGAAAATTTAGTAATTTACCTATTAGAATGTGTTACCATTGATCCTACAGTTAGCACTTTGTTTATTGATGATAGATCACCTCTAAATTGATGTATATTTGATCCTTCTTGATTAGGTTTCTCTCTATTATTCACTATTTCCTTCCTTTATTCTCCTTTACCTGATTCTACAATGTAATTTCAGATCATAATACCTTTGTCACCATGAATGCCCTAGTTTTCTCATCCAAAACTCTCCTTAAACATTCAATCATTCCTTTTCATGCTCATAGAAAGTTTAGGGTTTGTCCTCCTTAAGAAGACCTAGGTGACTTAGGGTTCGGTATGAATCAATGATTGTGATTCATGCATTTTTCCACTTAAATCTTCCCTTTACCTAATAGGATTCATGTAATACATAGGGATTCAAATTTAAGATTCATCCTTATCACCAAAATATCATAATTCAATTTGTAATTCAGCTAAAAAATTGTTTACATAGTAGTTTGTGCCAATACAAACAACTATGACAAAACTAGTTTACTTGGCACCTGAAGTCCCTGATGCTTGGCATATACTGACTTCAATATTGTGACCCAAAATCTGAATGACTTAGTATGCACTACTTGCTTGGCTGCTAAATCAGTCAACATATACTACTTGCTTAGAACTTGAGTGACTCGACACTTGAGCAACTCAACATATGAGCAACCCAACACACATTGTTGACTTGGGATGCTCTAACTTATATGTTGTGCTCAACATATGTTACTTGTTCAACATGAAGTAAGTAAATGAATTAAGTGTATAGAAACTCACTTATCAAAACCAGTCTAAGATTAATAGATAACTGAGAGGGGGGGTATGAATCAGATATACAACAACTATCAACCTTAAATAATCTTAACCATTTAGTCAAAGTAAACAACAAATATACTTAAATGCACATACATAATTACACAAAAAAAATTAACTAGGGAAACCCTTGACTAGAGGGAAAACCTTGATGGGAATTATGCCTATAAGATGATGTACTAATATAAATGTTCCTAGTTAGGGGATGGACCCTGTTAGGAGTCTATTACAACATTTAGTACATAGAGTCCTTGTTAGGAGAATTTAAATCCCTGTTAGGAGTTGTAGAAGGTAGAAGGACCCACTGTCCAAATAGCTTTCAGGGAAAGACCATTGAACTCAATATCAAACTAATCTTTCAACTATTTCTTGCAGAATAATTGTTTGTATTGTACTTTAACTTCTTTCCTTTGTCCTATCAATTGGACCAAGCTGTCAGACCTTATAGACCAAATCACAAACCTTGGATCCCACAATAAAACCTTAGTAATTATGTCTTCTCAAACTTTTCTCTACTCTTCTTATCTTTGCATTCTACTTTTTGTACTTCTTCCAATCGTTCCTTCATTTCATTATATGATAAAGGAAAATGTACTTCCTTTATATTGAATGCATAAAACAATTCCTTGAATCAGCTATTACACCTTCTAAATTAATTATTATAGGACCACATTAAGAACACATTACACTTAGTGATAAAATTAATCTTTCACCCTATAACTTGAAAAACTTTTCATATGTGTGATATTATGATGAGCGAGGTTAGGCATGTCTTCTTCACATCTTTAACTTTGGCTTCTTAGAATAACTACTCTGCTAAGAGATATAATAGGTTTTCGAGAACATGCTTTTGTAACCTCTATCTCAGAATAGTCTTCAGTGAAAGTTGTATAGCTTCTTCCAAACTTAATATATTGTGCTTTCGAGGTTAGATGCATAAACTATATATTTAGTAGTATCTTCCTTGAACCTCTCTTAGTGAAAATGCTTAACTAACTATTTGTACCATCTTCATCTTTACCAATTGTTCTTCTATTAGATACCACAAAATTTTTTATGTTGACATCAATGAAAAACATAGTCATGAATGTAAGATATCATAATGATAATGATCTAATCATTAGCATTCATGCTTCCAAAAATATGTGAATATAAAAGAATAAATTATTGATATATTCACAAAAGGTTTACCAAAGGATGCTCATAAGAATCTAAATATGTTCCCTATCCCAAGCTGTTTAAGTAGCTAAATATGCACCTTGCATCAACTGAGATGAATGACATATGTTACATATTGATGTAGCAGACTTTACTTTAGGGTCTACCTAAAGTAGTCAAGAGTTGGAACAAAGATCACTCACAAGTAAGGTGATATAGGGAGAACCTAACATTGTCAAACATCTACATGAATAAGATAAATATTCTTTCGCATTATTTTCAAATATATAGAATGAAGTACTACCAAATTAGAGAAAAAAACTGCTTAGAGAATGAACAAAAAGAGAAATGAAATGAAAATAAAATATTCATTCTAAAATATCAGATAGAGGGAGTGATTAGAGAAAGTAAAAGGAAGAAGTCCTGCAAGATGAAAATTGAAGAAAGACAAGAGGAAGAAATGATTTATGTTGATTAGGACAAATTTTTGTAACTCATGCAGAAGATTAAAGTTGCTAATAAAGGGAGAAAATTATTTTTGGTATTGTTGTTGGTAATGTTTTTCCATCAATACCAAAGAGGGAGATTGTTGATCAAAGATTGACACAAGTACAAGAATGTGTTTCAATCATTGCTTTGTCACTAATGTCAGACCTACTATTTGTTGGAGAGACACTTTTTATTTGATTAGAGTACTATCATTTGTTTGATTGATTAAGAGGATTTGATTAAATGAGGTAATAGGAGAAACTATAGAAAAGGTTGAGGTATGATATGTAAAAGGTAGTATAAATATTAGTTGAGACAATTATAACATAGTGGATTAATTAACTAGTTAGGGTTGTAAAGAATAGATACATTGATTAAGTTCAAAAGAATATGTAAAATGAATTAAGTCCACTAAGCTTAACAATCTACATAGTAGGTACCAGGAAATTCTAATGCAACTTGACTAGAAAATTAGTTGGAGCAATGTAAAGTTTGATTTTAGTGTATGTTGAGTGAATTGTAGATAGTATTGAGCTAAGTGAAACTTAGTGGATGCTAAGTGAAGTTTAGTAGATATCGAGCATTAGCAAACTTTAGTTCATGTCAAGTGATTTAATAGTGGATGTCAAGCAATGTATTATGTGTCAAGTATTAGAAGTAAGTTAATGCCAAGTGACAACATTATAGGAACTATCATGAATTTAGTGAATCTGAGTTGACAAGTTTGATTTCTTGGATTGTGTAAGCCACGCTGAACATAAACTTGATGAGTTGGTGGCATGATATTCAAGATGAACTATTTTGAGATGAATTCAAAGAGGACTCTCAAGAAATTTTTTAGAGGAAGCTAAAACATCAAAATGGTTAGATTCAAAAAATGCTACCTAACCCTAGAATGAAAAATTGTTGTTGAGTGGAAAAATATCTAAAATCTCTTCATAAAAGGATACAAGGCATGAAACAACAAGTTGGCATGTGTGAGAACCCAAAAAGACAAGGAGTCTAGGGTGTTGTTTTATATGGTGGCCAAACTATAGAGTTTCAATTTGTATGAAAAGTAGAAAGACTTAAGAGGATGAATGCTTAAAGGGTGAATAATCTATTAGAGCTAAAGTGAATGAAGGCAAGCAAAATGGAGGATTGAATAGAGATCTATAATCTACCAAGTGAATTGTATTTTCCTATCAGATCAAGGCTTACTGTTACTCTATTAATTGTATTAGTTTAGGTAAAAAAAATTGGATTGAGGTTGACTTAATAGTTATTTGTATATTATTTAATGAGGTGGAATTCTAATGGAATGGACTAAAGTTCTCTAACAAGGCTCACTTCTAATAGGTTGATTGAAATCCTTTAACCAGGTCATATTTAATAGTGTATATTGTAACCTTTAACAAGGTTGGCCTTCCACAAGGAATCACTTCAAAAGAGTGAGAATTACTAGAATGTTACTGGTGGTTTTTCCCAAATTGGGTTTCCACATAAAATCCATGTGTCATATGTGTGAATGATTCTTTTATGTATCATGTTTACATTTTTGCAAAGTGATTTTTACCTAGGATAGTAACCGACAAGTTTATGTTATGAATGATCCAATGGATTCATGTAAGGTATATAAGAAGATGATATATGCATGAGTTTTCTTAAGAACTAAAAAATTTAATTGGGAGTTTTGGACCTTGGATAACTATTTTAGCTCCCTCTTAATTATTCTAAACCACCCATTGCATTTATGGTTTTATAGCAAAGAACTGGCTAAAGACCATCCTGGAAAAATGAGTTAAGGTGGAGTGGGAAGATGAGGTCTGGGATGCTTCTAAGGAAAAGGAGGACAAACAAGCGTAAGAAGAGGGTAGTTAGCCCTGGTTTTGGTAGGTTTTTTATGTGTAGTTCTTTTCTTATGCTTAGTACTTTGTACTTGATACCCCATGTGGTTTTTTTTTTGAGATTATGTTGATTAAGATTGACATTTTGTTTAGGAGTTTCTGGTACATTTTATAGTCAATTATGGATATTACTATAAGGCACAATAATACTATTAATCATGTTGTGGACATATTTTGTTTTTTGATGACATAGGATAGACTACTAGGAGGTGACCTTTGACTAATTGTTCATCCTTTTTGTTACTTGGGCTTAGGCCCCCATTCTTTTTGGCTTCTATCTAATAATTCAAAAAAAAGTTAAATCCCCCTATTCTAAAGTGTACATTAAAATCAATTTTCTAAAATAAAATAAATAAAATGAAACCACTTAAGTTCACACTTTTGGAAAGTGTTTAAAATAGTGAGCACGAAGATCAAGAAATATCAAATCACCATTGTTTCTCGCTATTGCATATTAACCACCCAATCATTTCTACAATCTATAAAAGGGAGACCTATAACTCATCTCAAGTATTCCATGTGCATGCTATTGTTAAGATACTGGTTTGCATATTGATTTTCTTGAGCATTTAGATATTTTTCTCATTTACTTTATTTCATCTCTTATATGTTGGCTTAAATAATCTAGATTAACTACGATGGTTCAAATATTCTATATCTTGTTGGTTTATTCTTTCATGTTAGCTTATACTTGATCATTTCACTTGCATGCATTCAAATAGTTCATGGGGCTCTTGCACACCCATTGCATGATTCCTCTTTGAAGTTTCCATTTCAAAACACCTTAAATGTTTCATTTCTCAAATATGAGAGTATGTCAAATATTAAAGGATTTCTCACACCATGAATAAGAAGTTGTGTGATGACTTTTAGAGATTGCTATTTTTAGATCTTTACTTATAATGTCTTATAAAAGTATTAATATTTAGAATATTTAGCACTTTTTCACTAATACATTTGTGACCACACAAACTATGGCCCTCTCCATGATCCCATAAACCACCTTGTAAAGAGAGAAAATACAATTTTAAAAGTCATGCTTGATATTCTTAGTAAACATAGTATAACCCTCAATAGCATTAATTTTTTTTTAAAAATCTTTGTCTTGAGCTTGGAGAATAGATTGAGAACATATAACATCATAAAAAGGAAAAGATGGAACAATGTACAAGGGTTTATTATTAGAGTGGAAAGGAAAATTACAGACCATATTAACCATATCCTCATGCTCATCTAGTTTAACTATGGTCATTAAAGATCAAAATATGAATAGGGAGAACCAGAAGGAAATGATGGGTCAAGAGGGTTTAAATAATGAAAATTAGTTACATCTTAAGATAGCCTAGGAAGTAACAACTAATTTTGAGAAAAGGTCTAATGATGAGACTAGAGATGAAAATAATATGGTGAAGATGTATTTTCATCCACAAGGCTAAGTTGAAAGATAACACCTCTCTACTGGTCAACTCTTGGCTCTATAATTAAATTAATTTTCTTGTGAAAAAAATGGGAGAAATATAGAGACAACTAAATGAAGAAAAAATGAAGTGAATCAAGCTAGAGAATCAGGTCAGTAATACCCTTGAAATGTTGAAGGAGTATGAGCTAGGACTTCACCAACTAGTAAAATATGGTGGGAAAAGAATAGATATGGTGACTTCCAATATAAATGTGACTTCTACAAGTTTAAGTAAAAGGAGAAATGAGGAGATAATGTCCCATGTTGTTGTTGTTGTTGTTGTTGTCAAGATTCTTGGTGGCCCTAGTAAAAGAATGAGATAAAGCACAAAGAAAGTTGTGGTAGAGGTGCTTGGCTCTCCTACTAAAGACATTCTGTAAGGTACTATGGAGTCATGCAAGGGATTAATAGAGATTATTAAAAGAAAATTTCTAGTTTTTGGTTATGGTCTCTCGTAGGGAAGTCGGTCCTAGTTTTCTTATTTTGGTTTCATTTCTATCTTTGTTTCATTGTTTACTTTAGGTTCTAGGTCCTTGTAAAAATTGGTTTTGAACTTTGATTATTCTATTATGCTATTCTAGGTCCCTGTAAAACGTGGTTACTTTTTATTTTTGTGAACCTAGGTTATAAGTCCTTGTAGAACTAGGGGTTCTTTAACATTTATATTTTTGGTTACTAAAAGGGGTTTTGGGACCACTCAAAACTTATTTTTTCTTTAATGTAAAACTATGGTCTCATTGAATTTTTCTTTTGACTCTTCCTCTAGTTCATGAGCCTCAACCACATAGTCTCCATCGTAAATGTTTTTAATAGTTTCTTGTTCCACTTAGGGTTCATACTACTTATCAATTTTTAACACAAAGTTTTCTTCTATATATATACCTTTTATATCTTTATTATAGTCTCTCAAATCTTCTTTCCCTAGAACTCAATTTATTCTTTGTTTGTTCTTACATTCCATAACATCCTTATCCTTTTATTTGTACTCATGGATTTGTAATGGTTTGGCTTGATGGTGATACATTTCCTTTTCTAGGGAGTAGTTTGAAGTAGAGATTTCACATGGGAGATCTCCTTCTCAAGGGTCATAGGGTTTTTTTCAACTTCTAAGGGGTGTTGAGGTTTTAATTTTAACTAGAAGGATTGGTCATTTTATTGGAAGGAAACACTTTTAATGAGAATAGATTAGTATCTAAGAAGTCAATCTAAACAATACTCTTAATAGGTTTAATAAAGCATCATTATTCATGGTGAGGGTAGAAAACAATAGATGACTTCTAAAAAAAGACTTGTTAAATTCATGTTGATAGAACACATAAAGAAATCCTTTACTGAGAAGATGTGATGCCTAATTGACAATGGTAGATCTCAAAGAGGTGATATAGAATATTAATCCTATGTCCATTTGTCAAATGGTTTAATAAGAAAAAATGACAACTAGGAAAGGTAGTATACCTACCTTTGAGAGTAAAACACTTCATCACAAAGAAATTGAGAAGGTCATATGAATAACCTAAAGATAAATTATCATACTCATTGTCATGTGCCACAACCACAATTTTATCTCATTTCTTATAGAATTGCTTCATATAAACAAAATTTTCCTATGAGATTTAATGTTCCAATTTGTCACTCTTACACTTTAGACCATTAGTTTTGACAATTAGCTCAAGAGTCACTTGAAACTTGTTGCTCTTGATGGTGACTTTAGCTTGGTACAAGGAATTGGGAAATAAAGAGAAGAGATGCTACTAGGCCCCTTCATGGATTTCAATTATGGCATACATGTAAAAAATAGATAATACTAAGAGGGGGAGGGGGGCTCAATTAGTATTCTACAAACTTTTTCCCACAACTGAATATGGTCAATTACTTTATAACTTGGATATGAAAGTAATCTAACAATGTTGAACAATAAATATAACCTTGCAAAAAGAGAACTCATAAAACCATTATTTGTTAACTAGGGAAAACCTAGCCTAGGGAAAACCTTGGTGGAGATGATGCCCACCAGATGATCCACTAAGAGAAATAATTTGGTTAAGGATATTGACCTTGTTAGGAGTTTATGAAGTACATATACTGTCTCGAGTCATTGTTAGAGGACTAGGCCCTCTAAGAATTGTCAAACCTGTCAAGAGTTGGTAGATGAAATACAATGTATGCAAGAAGAGCCCACTACCCTAACATGAAATTATTTAATTAAGTTCTTCACAATTATAGGTAAATATGTAATACTTTCTAACTGTTAAAATTGACACTTTCTTTGAGTATACATTAGATCTTGTGTCACATAAGGCTAACATATATTTTAGGCTATTTGTACAATAGTTCACATATCATACACCTCACACATTAATAAATATTCGCATAGTCAACCTTCATGTCTTCACACACTTGGCATAATATAAAATAACTTATGGATTGATATCCACAATGTTGGCCCATCATGATTAGGTAATTATTTTGTCACCAAAATAATTCCTTAAGCTGTACAACTCCAAACTCTGATATGCTTTTTTGTGCTTCGTTAAATACTCAAAATAGTATTTTAATTGTGACTTGCATTGTACTATCCATCCACATCTGCATACTTACCTAAGTCATCATAATGTTGTCATAAAGCTGTCTTGAACTATGCATGAGCTAACTCAAAGTGCGTCATCTATACACATCACATATGTCTTTGGATTGCTGCAAGCTCTCTAACACTTAGATCATTTTCTAAATCTAAATTCATAAATGAAATGTCGAATACATGTTTCCATAGATGAAAAAACTCTAGAAATCTAACCAACCATATTGCCAAAAATATAAACATACATACATATTCATATACACACATACATAGATTCACATGCATGTATGTATACATACATACATAAATACATAGGTATGTTTGACTTTATGAATTCCTTCAAACAAGAGCTCAATTAAATCTCGGTATCATCTACTATGCAACTTATATGCATTGGTGTGGAAGGGAAATATGAGAAAATTAGATTGTTAACACTGCCAACATGGACATATAACTTTCCTCGTATCCACTAAATTAAATCTCCCCTCCCATAATCATTAATGTGGTGATTATTATTATGATTTGACAAAATATCTATTTTGAGGTGTCAAAAATAGGTATACGGCTCTCTTTAGCATCTAAGTAGTACCACTTAGTGTGGATGGGGTACTGAACCTGATAGTATGTTAACTTGAACCATACAAAGTGTGCGATATGAAGTGGGAGGGAAAGAATCATGGAGAATAGGAAGGAATAAGAAAGCAAATAAACTTGTTTCCCACATAAGGCTAAAATTGAAAGGTTGTGTTTGGAACAAAAGACCACCACAAAAGCAGTGCACATGATGTGATGTTTGAAGATTCGAATGTTTGTGATCACATAACCTTCTCCACAAGGTCAGTCCCACCATAAAATATAATATTTGGGCTATTTGAAATTGAAAAAATACAGTGCAGTTGAGAATAATGGGGCCAATATATTGACTAGTTTCTAATGGGTGTTCAGTTTATTGATATTTTTGTTCGAGACTTCCTTTAGATTTTATTTATATGTGAGAAAATATTATAACTTCATAGTTAAAAAAAATCATTTGTGTTTTGGAATCTATAAATTTCTAGCATAGAAGGGGTTCATGAGTTTCTAGATGCATAGGATGATTCAATCGAGTCCCTAATCTATATTCTTCTATGAGGTCAATTAGCTTATTCCTCTGAGTTGATTCCCAAAATTCTCTTAGGTAGGAATAGATTAAGGTATTGAGGACATTGGGTGGTGAAGACATTGCATCCTATTCATTCTCCCAAATATTCTATAGGCATTGCTTTTGAGGTTCATTTTTTAATCTCTCATGAAATTACTCCATTCTATCTAGTTTTTTTTTTCAACTTTGACTATTTTACACTTTCAATTTACGAATCAAACTTTAGCATGTGATATTTAAGTCAACCTATTTCAAATAATTTTAATGCACATTTTTTTAGTATAAATTCAAGGCATCATTTGCAAAAGCACTAATAACCAACATTCCTTTTCTTGAGTTTCTATTTCCCACCTATCCCCAAATAACAACAACCAATAGAATCACCTCATTGCTCAACTAACTACATTGATTAACCATAGAGAAGTAAATAGGGTGGTACATAGAGAACAAGATGCAAACCAAAAAATGTCATGCTTTCTTGATACTATATTATAGTACAATTATTAACAACTTCGCTCGATTATTTGGATTCCAAAGGGATTGTAGAAAACTATAGAATTTTAGCTTAACCAACAAATAATCTAGCTAGAATAATAGAACAAAATATTTAGCTATAGTAAGAAATTTTTTAGAAAAGAAGATGAAAAATAGAAGTTCTCATTATTTACAATGAAGGATTTACAATAATATAGGCTTCCTAAAAGCATAAAGTAGAAGGAAAATGAGAATAAATCTACAAAAATTAAAAGTATTCCTTAGTTAGCTTACACACTAAGAAAAGAAGTTGTATCTAATAAAAAGGAAGATAAAAAAAAAAAATATGGCAAGGTTTATTTTCTAAATCCCCTATTAAGTTTAACTAAGGAGACAAAATTCTAAGAATAGGAAAGATGAAAGAGGGAAATCCCAATAGGAATAACACCCCAACCCCCCCCCCCCCCCCCCCCCCCCCAAAAAAAAAATGCACTAGAAATCCATCTTTTGATACAAAAGAAAAGTGTGGATGACTATCAAATGATAACTATCATAGTGGTGAATGAAAACCCTTCTTTGAAACTAGGATAAAAATCAATATCAATCTACATGAGTGGCCTGATAACACTACTCGAACAATGAGAGGATGGAAAACTAGGAACAACATTTGTCAATCAAAGACACAAAAGATAATAATCTGCATAGAAGTTCCCAAACAATGAATAGATGGAAAACAAAGGCAAAATATCTACTAGTTAATGATGTAGATGACACATAAATCTATATGAGTGACACAAACAACACCACTTAACCATGCAAAAATAAATTTCTAGTTGAAAATACACGTGGCAATTGTCTAAAAAACTGATCAACTATGAAACTAAGGAAGCATCAACACTAATAGTAGAAAACCCTCAGAAATCTTGAAATGAAAGGCATGACAGATCCACTAAAAATTTTTTTCACTAAGAAGAAGATGCAAGAAACACCCATACTAAAAGAGCATGATCCTGGCTTGTCTATGATGGTCCAATGGAATTTAGTTCAACCTCTTTTACCATTATTATTCCAAGCAAGTCTCTACTTCTAAGTTGAAGTAGAATCTTTGGCTTCCATTTAAAATAGAAATATAGCTTGAAGCAAGAAAAGGTGGAAAAATCCATTCTTCAAAAGCTCTAAATTTCTTCAATACATGCAGCAAAAAAAATCATTCTCCTTTCTAGTAGCCATAAGCTCTGATACCATGTAGAATTTTAGCTTAAACAACAAATAATATAGCTGGAATGATAGAACAAAATATGCAACTAGAGAAAGAAAAATTCAAAACAGAAGATGAAAAATGGAATTTCTCATTATTTACAATGAATGAATTACAATAATATAGACTTCCTCAAAGCATAAAGCATAGGGAATTAACAAGAATAAATCTACAAATATTAAATGTATTCCTCAGCTGTCTTACATAATAAGAAAATAATATTTATCCAATAAACATATGGATAAAAAAATGCTAAACTTTATTTTCTAATAGAAACATGTTGAACTCAAGAATTTATAGACAAACAAAGTATTGGGTGGAATGCCTTAACAAATAAGATGAAAGCCCTGACAAACACAATGATTTTATAATTTAATAGATGGTTGGAATTAACCTCTCTTCTTGAAGGTACATTAGTCAATCCACCCACTATTTCATCCATCCATCTCATAGTTTCAATGATGGCTTTGCCCCCTACTTTCTATTAATTAGGAGAAATTATGAGATCAAAAGCTCTACGATAGTTACAATTCCCCCTATCTACCACACCTCTATAAAATTGACATCTATTAACACTAATTTAAATTGGGTGGCCCCCATAGAAATATAGGGAATTTTCTCCATATCCTCCTCTTCCAACAACAACTTCCTAGAGTGGGGAAGAGGAAGGTGAGATTTGAATTAATTATCTTGTTAGCTTGCCTCTAATTTTAGTTTCTAGATTAAGCTAGCCCCCTTTCCCCAAATGAATAAAAATAATACTTACTACAATAAGTTTAAATATCTTCTAATAAGGAACATTATTATTATTTAACCATCTCCCACTAAATATATCCCCTCTTACCCAAATATATGTCTAGATATATACAACTTCAACTATAATCTGGAACCCTAGGTTTGAGATCCAATTGTGTTGCTTTAAAAAATTATAAATTTGTTGGCAATATGGATAAGTAGGGTAAGTTGAAATAGTGTTATATTTGTTATTTATGCAAAAATAAACCTTGTGTAAAGAAGATACTATGTACAAATACACATCCCAAAGTTAGACATAGAAAATTATCTAATTATCAAATAGTTATCTAGTAGAATAGAGATAGTTTTCATATGTATGGATGAAATAGTTGTTATTGGAATGTGAGAAGTTTGGTATAGATAGTACATAGTGTAAGGATGACATATATGAGAGAACAAGTTAGTACTTGAACCATATGGAATGAGTTATGGATTAAACACTAATAAAGATAGTGTACAAAAGAAAACATAACGTAACAATAAATGTTGAATTATGGGTTAAGGATTTGTTATGTTTATGAAATAATTACTTGAATAATTAGGGACAATATCCTATATGTTAACTCTAAAAGATAAAGAATCAATTTTTTTATTTTATCAAGCATGTGAAAGCTTGAAGTTTGATTGGACAGATTTTGCAAAGTGTAAAGGTATAAACGAAAGTTTGACATGTGTGAAGTAAGGTGTGCATATGTGAATGATGTAAGTGATATGCAAACTTATGTGAAAAATATATATTATTTGAATTCTAATTTATGATTAGAGGTATGTAGAAAGAAGGAAAGGAAAGATAAGATATTGAAGATATCAACATTGTAAAGAGGTTTTTGTAATGCCCCACTAGGGAAGCCAAAGAAAATTAACCTAAAGTTTCACTAAGTTTGCTAAAAATTTCTTTAAATAAATATTATAACAACAAGAGATAATATAGTTGAAGTTATAATTCAAATACATACAAACAATCCATAAACAAATTGCATCTCTTAAGGGTTCCATGAAATTGAATCTCATACATAAGTTTTATTAATATTAAATCTGATACATAACAAAATGCACATCATAGAATACCTTCAAGTACAAATCCAATTAAATAATATACAAATACATAAGATACCATATGAAAAAACCAAAATTCATAGTCATTAGTTTTACAAGTCACGATGTATGAAAAACTCAAAGAATATACATAATGAATAAATACATCTCATAAGATCTCCAGATAATCAAGTACAATACAATAGAATATAACCATCCAATAGAAACACAAAATCAAAATGAAAGGAACTACCACACAAGTACATCCAACAATGACATCTAGCTATCAAATCTCAATGGTATACTAAATGCTACCATTTAACTTCATGGAACCTAAATAGCCCACACCCACCATGCTAAGGAGATAATCTCAAGTCCCATATGGATATCAATGACAAAAGTCATAACCAACATCTAGGTCAAGGAAAAATTGATAGAAATCTATCTCAAAGGTGCCAAGACACAAATAACTTCTAAACTTAGAGGAAACAAAGATACATAAGAAATCTTCTATGTAAGTGGGAAAGTGTCATCCCATGAGTCAACTCTAAGGTTAACCTCGCATCTTCTCTAGACTATGGTCCCCTAGTGAATCTATGCGATATCAATATCCTTTCATAGAGGCAAGGGATACTAATGAGGAAAAATAACAACCAAGCATCCTCTTTACTTCCATCCCAGCCTGAACTAGCACTCAAGGCATGGGTGAGGTAAAACACTAACTTTTCTAAAACTCATTTTAAACCTATTTAAGGAAATGTTATCACTTATTAAAAAAACCTAAAATGGGTTACCCAAGAAACCTCTTTAGGTCTCTAACCTCCATTGCAAGCCACTTCCCAAAATACATCAAGACGCGTACCCTAAGATCAAAATAATAGAGAATCTCATAAGGTCACAATGACCACATTATTTCTATACATGTAACTAGAAGGCACCAAAAGATAAGTAATCAAAACTTGTAGATTTCATAAAGAAAATTAGAATATAACAATTGATCCATAGATTAGAAATCAAAACATATAGCCATGATATTGCATATAAAATCATAAAATAATAACTCCCAGGCCTGTGGTAAACATCCAAAACTAGTCAACATAGTAAGTCAAACCCAACCCCAATAAAAATAACCCATACATCACATTAAATGTAGTTTCCTACATTATTTGTCTAAAAACATAGAATTTTTTATTTACAAAGATGGTTCAAGTTTTCATTTTTCAAGTGACATGTCTGACAACGTTATCTTGAGTTTAGAAGTATAAAAAAATCTCCTTAGTATAAAAATATTTCATATAAAATGAACCATTTCTAGAGTAACATTCTACATGAGAAAATTATTGAAGTTCTTAGACCAATGATAGTTGAGAAAATGAAAGGGAAGTAGGAGCATAACCAAATGTTGATTGAACTCCCATCCTCCCTTTAAGCTATTATGAATTTGAAAATGTGAAAGACTCTGAAAGTGAAAAGTAGGTATGGGAAAAATTAACATTGATCCATGGAGGAGACACAAATGTGCTAAGAGACAAGGTAAAAACTTCAAAGGAAAGTTTGATGAGATGAAGATGAAAGAAGGTTAGAATGTGGCACAATATGTTGGAAGAATCAAAGAATTTGTGAATGCAATAATGAGTGTTGGTGGTATCATATTTGAATAAATAGTGATCAAAAAGGTATTGATAAATTAACATCCTATCTAGATGCTATTAGAGTTTTCGCAATATAAGAACTAAGATGTACACTTTGTAATGATATGACTCTTAATAGTCTAGTTGGTAGACTAATAGCTTTTGAGTTGAATAATTTGGATAGTTACACACTTACTACTATTGAAAGTGCTTTCAAAGAAAAACTAACTCTTGATGAATCTAGAAAAAAGATCAAAATAAAGCATGTTATTAATGACAATGAATTAGATGATGAACTTGATGAACTTGAGGCATTATTGGAAAAAGGCTACCATGAGGAGTGGGAAAATATAAAGATAAAATCCCTACCTATATTACAAGTAATAAGGTTGTGTGGACATTAATGTCGAGTTTTTTTATTAGTGACTCACACTTAGTCAATTCATTAAACAAGTACTGAGCTTATCTTGCAGTTTTATATGTTAACAAAGTAATCCAAGTTCTATTGATTTCTACAATTTCTAGAAAGTTTCAAAATCAATATTCAATTCTTGCCAAGTAGAATCTACCGAGTTGATCAGTGATAGTGTAAACAAAGCTTCATAGTTGTTATTGAGTTTCATAGTCCCAACCATGGTCTCTAGTGTTTACTAAGCTTGTAGTATTAATGTTGACCATGTCATGTAGTATCAAGCAAGAGATTTAGTTTATATGTTGAGTTTCACAATGTTCATCGAGTCACCAATGTTGACCAAGTTTACACTACTTTAAAGTGATTAGTATGAAACTAAGCTCCTATATCTACCAATAGCATGATGATGCTAAGTGTTGAAAATAGCTTTTGAGTATCAGAACCTCATTGAGCTTGTGTTTGGAACTTGAGTACCAATATTTGGGATGACTTTGTGATTCTTATTGGTAATCTATCTTGTAGCCAACTTTGATGAATTATGTTCTAGATTGGTATATATGTAATGTATAGGTCAGAAGCAATGATGCAGATATAGAAAGCATAAGTGCGAAGTGAAAAGTCTACAAGTAGTATAAGGAGTATAAAAGATTTATCTATCACAACAAGGTGATCAATACATTTCAAAGGAATCTCAACCAAAAAATCAAAGATTGACCATTGGTTCATCATAACAGGTCAAACTTGACAGGCTTTTGCAAATCTCTTTACTAAGTGTATGCTTCATTGTATGTTTCATAAATCCTTTCACAAGGTAGACCTAGTAGTCCTTATTGCTCCTAATTGGGAAGATCATCAAAAGTGATCATTTGTAAGCCTTAATAGGTTAACTTTATACCGCAATACTAAAGCTTGTGGGTATCATCCGTAACCTAGTTTTACCTTCTATTTAGAAGGTTTTTGGGTCACCATATCTTGTGTCAATGTGTTATGAATGTTTTATTTATTTTAGTTCTTAATGCATGCAATTATATCATAATATATATGAAGGATTAATTGGTGAAATAAGATTGATATTTATAGGTTCCTGATTCACCCCTCCTCTCTTAGTAACCTAGTCTATCCTATATTTCCAACAATTGGTATTAGTGTAGTTTTGTTTCTCAAAGAAGAAGTTTAAGAGCTTGAGTAAATATTAGAGGCAATGGAGGTACACAGGCTAGATAAGGCTATTGATCTTGTAGTAGAAGTAAATGACAATCAAACTACACTGAAGAAAGAATTGACAATTTCTATCTAGAAAGAAATTCAAATGAAGCTAATGAAGGGGTGAACCCACAATAGTGGGTTACACTTTTTTGGAGGAAGAAATTCCTCCAAAATTGCAAAAGTCAGATTTTTTGCCGAAAAACTTTCGATAGAATGTAATCATCTAGTTTCGATAGAAACTATTTTTTAGTTTCTATAGAAACTATTTAGTTTCTATCGAAACTATTTTTTACATGAAAAATCAGCCTTATTAGTTTTGATAGAAACTAAATAAAAATAGTTTCTATCGAAAGTATTAAAAAAGTTTCGATAGAAAGTTAGTTTCTATCGAAACTAGTAAAGTAGATGGCTTTTACAAAGCCTATAACATTCTTAGTTATTTTCATGGCTTCCAGGCTCAATTTCTAGGTTCAGATGGAGCACTAAAGACATGTCATTTTCCATGACTCAAGTACTTAGAATGAGCCTTCTAATGAATATGGATTTGATTAATTTTGAATTTTTTTAGTATAAATTTTTTTTTACGTTAATTGAACAGAGGTTCATTATAAAAAATAAACCTATATATTGAATGCTTATGGAAAAATAGTAAATAAGAGAATAAAAAATATGAAAAATAACTATGGTCTCTGTATTTGAGTCCTCTTTCAATCAAAAGAAAAAAATTGAAATTGGATAAATATATAATAAGTTACATGTGTCAAAAGTCATGTATGTCCAAATTAGTGTTAGGTCAACTTTAAACTTTGATAAAATATGAAATAGTAATGATAAAGACATCAAATCACCTTTGTGGTTTTGGTATGGATGTTAAAAAACTAAATTCGAAAGAATTATATTGATATCTATTGTAGAAAAAAAGTTATGTGTGTCAAAAACAATGTCGCTTTTTAAAAATTAGGTTTTTGATAACATAGCAATTTTCTTGGGAGAAAAATTAATTCAATCAAATCAATTAAAAAAATATATTTAAAAATATATTTAGAATCTACATAGAAAGTCATAAAGGACTCTAGTTTACTTCATCTTCAAATTCCTTACCGTTAAATGGCAATTCGCATCTGAATGTGAAAGTTTTCTTGAAAATTCATAGTTCAGTGTCAGTTTAGGAAAAAAAGTGTAACCCATTATTGTGGGTCCACCCGATTCAGCAATCAAAGATCTATTAGAAAATAATTATAATCTTCAAGAAGAAATTTAAAAGATGAAAAGAGAACAATAAATCCAATCATTAAGATTATGTAAAGTCATGGAAGAAAAAGACAAAGCCAAAGAAGAGCTAGAAGGAAAGAACAATGAAATTCATCATCTTTCTCTTCAATAGATAGACATCATTGATCATCTCGCTAATAAAAATGAAGAAATAATGAATCTAAGATTAGAGAATGAAAGATTGTAAAATTATCTAAACACTAAAAAGAAAACCAATGTGAGGATGATGAAATCTCAAGTAGACATTAATTAGTTGAATGAGCAAAGTCAATATAGATAGAGAGGCAAAGCAATAATAAGATACATAGAAGAAGGTGAATCATCTAAGCAAGGAGCTTAAAAGAATCAAAGATCTACTTAAAGTCATTATGGTAACTTAGGTCATACATCAAACAAATTTTGGAGTAATGGTAAAGAAAAATTCAATGGAAAGTGTTACAATTGAAATAAGCATGGTCATAGAGAAAGTGATTAATGCAAAGAGAAACCTAAGTTTGAAGGTAAATGTCACAAGTGAAAGAAGCATGGACACAAATAATTTGAATTCAAAAAAAAGATATCGAACCTACCATAACATATTGTCAAAGTTGTAATTGGATGGGACTATAGATCATGGTATAGATGCCACTACTATGGAGAATTTGGGAACATTGGAGAAAATTGTGTAAAACATTACATGAGGACAAAAGACACCACTAGAAGATTTTTTATTTGTACATAACTTGAACATCTTGCCAAGAACTATATGAACACTAGAAGGATTGAAGATGAAAAGAAAGCCAAAGCTGACAATATCAAAAAGAAAATGAGGTAGCAATGGATTCAAAAATCTTCTAAGAATGCAAGTCTGAGTCATGAAGAAAATGTCACTCAAGAAATGGGTGACTCAAGTGTTTCAACTTGATCTCTCATAGGAATAATTGGAACTAAGACTCTGAAGTAGACCTCCTACATCAGTTCCAACTAGCTAGAAGGAAATACTCATATCAATATTTAAGATGCAAAGGGATCATCAAGCAATTACAAAAAATCAAGACCTACAAGCTAGGTTGGGTTGTAAGACCCTACTGAACAAGGTTGGGATACACTAAAACATTGTGTAGACACTAAGCTATGAATCACTATACTAAGCACTAAGGTTGAACTGAGTAGAGGATAGTCTATCACTAAATGAGTGATCGTACCAAGCATTTATGGTGATTGAAAAGTGAAAATATGTTAAAAGTATGTAAATCAAATTCATTTTTCATCCTGAATTTTAAAAGAGCTATTTGTAAGGGTGATTTTTGTGTTTCCAAGTGATATGTGTGTGTTTTTTTTGAAGATTTTCATGTTTTCTTAAACCCTACCAAGCATGGCATCTTCAAGCAGCAAAACCAGGAAAGGATCTGAGATGTTAGTTCTTGGAATTGAATGGAAGGCACCAAACTTTAAGTTGAGTCTGGAAATTACAAAAGTGCTTGACCCAAGTGGAGCTCAATCATAGATTATAGAATTACTTGTTAACAATATCTATTTATATTTTGGCTATTCAATCCAAGAACTTGGAACACTAGGGATGGATGAATCTTTGAACAAATTATGTGTTAATGGTGTGTTGAAACCTAAGCATCAACATTTGAAGACCAAGGGTCTGACACACATTCGACATATGTCCTGAGATTTTCAAATTAAATGGATAATGTTTGTTCTCATTTGTGTGCACAATAGGAAGTTATGGTTGGAACAACCTATTCAAATCACAAAGAAAATTATTCACAAGATAACAAGGCTCCCAATGTTGAACAAAGAAAATACTATGAAAACCCTAAGTTGGGTAGAATTGGAAAATAAGACTCTTGCTAAGTAGGATGTAAGAGGAATGAAGATAAGAAATATGATTAACATGGAGTTGAAATTTTGAATTCATGTGATAGCCCATAAGATCTATAGCTCCAATCATCTCAACAACATGTCATGTAAGACAATTGATCTGGCTCTCAAGGAAGTGAAGAACAACCTATCCTTTGACCTTCCAAGCTAATGGTGAAATAATTCAACAAGAACATGGAGAGCATTATAACCTCAAAGAAAATTTTGTGTAAGTTTGGTTCACTCTTGACCTGTTTATTCTTCTAACTACAAGAGTTCTTCCCTTCTAAAGGCTTAGTTGTATGGAGAAATGATGTACTAGTATTATATCAAATTAAAATGTATATATAGAAAAGATGGGTGAGAACATTGTCAGTATCATGGATAATTATTTTGATTCATTTAAGGAAAAGATGAATAGTAGATATAGAATTCCTAAGAAAATTGTAGATGATTATAAGGATGATATTGTTTCATGGTGGACTGTGACAAAGTGTACATTCAAGCAGTCAAACCTAGAATGGTGTGGGTTAATCCTCTGAGTTATGAGGTTAACATTGATGACATCAAAGATATCATTGAGGCACTGTTGAATGAACCTATCGATCCCTAGGCTACATATTTTGGTACTTATGATGAAGCCAAATCTAGAATAAAACTTGAAATCAAGCTTCCTCAAGTAGTCAGCAAAGGAAAGAAGAGGATAGAAAAGCTGAGGCAAGCATGTTCTACTCTCTTGTTGATTGAAGTAAAAGGAGACGATGTAGAAGAAGATAAAATAGAGGATGAAGAAGAAAAAATAAAGTTTGAAGAAGAAGAGACAAAAGGTAAGCTTATCAAAAATAAACCTACCATGTCATCTACTACAATATTCACTAGAAGAACATCAAGGTCTAGAAAGAAGTTGAAATTGGGTGAGGAGGATGCTAAGGAGGTAATTTTCAAAAGGATGCCACCTACATTTCAAGAAATTTTAAAGGAAATTAAAGAAGGAGATGAAATGAAAAATTTCAAATCCCTTCGATATGAAACTACAAATATAGAGGGGAAGAAGAAAATTGGGGACATGATGATGTCAAAATTAGACAAATGGAAGTATGCTCTTGATCAAATTGAACAAAAATTCCTAATGATCTTGCGTACGTAATCAAGCCAAGATGGGAAAATGCTAAGAAAATTGTAAAAGACATTTATGAACAGACTTTGAGGTAGCTCATGTCGAGTCTTAGTAACAAAGAGGTGAAAGATTCCATGAAGAAAAATGAGGATAATCTCATTCTAAACCTCAATTCATGTCTTGTGTTGATGAAAGAAATAGAATCCATAGTGAAGAAAACTAGTACCACATGGATGAACATTTACAAAATTCATCAACTGGGTAATTTTTTTTTTCATGTTAGTGATAAGGAAGATGATGAAAAAGATGATGTTGAAATTCAAGATGATGTAAATCTAAATGGAGAGGAGTACAAATAGGAAGCTATAGAGGAGAATCTCCCTAAGATTCAAAGTATTGAGGAAACTAACCCGGAGAAGATTGCAACAATAGTAATGGCCTTATTTCCTCATTCTCTAAACAAAGCTTTAATGCCATCAAGCTCAGAGAAAGCTTATGCCAAGTTGGTTGTGGAAACCGCTACAATATCAAACACCCAACTAGATTTTGCACCTATTCAGTTGAGTACCATATTGATTGAAGTGATTAACACTTCATCTACCAAGTAGCTAGTGCCTCCACCATCATTAGATTTGGATACAAAACAAGTAGGTATTTCTACCATCCATGCAATATTAACTTTTGTTACTAGCCCTTCTATTTCTATTATTGTTACAATTCCAAATGTGTAAATAATAATTACAAGGACAGCTGAGAGCAAGCCTTAGCCTAGTACAAAAGTTTCTAGTAAGGATGAAGGTAAAGAGGAAGACATTGATCTAGATGAGGATATAGTTAGGCTGAATTGGGATGTCTCTACTTTGAATCTTGATCAAATGAACATAATGAGTGAACTATTGCAAAAGAGAGCTAAGCAAAAAAATCTTAGAGAATAAAAGAGCACAGAAAACCAAGCGCTTGAAGATGTAAGGAACATATTCTTAGATGCATTAAATATTGAGTTTGATAATACACAACCTATTTTGGTTCAGTTAGTAGAATTTTTCTACAAATTTAATGAAGATCTAAATGGACAAGAAAATTTGTTACAAAGAGCATAGAGGAAATTTGAGAACAAGGTACTAGAATAGGTAGCACAAAAAATTGTTATACATCAAGTATAAATATCTACTACTTTTAGCTCATTGAAAATCTCTACAAATAATGTTATTTCATTATTTAGCAAGTTGTGTGACACATCTATCTTCACTCAGGAAATCAAAGATAAATTATCTAAGATAGATGAAGACTTGAAGGCAAGTGCATACTAGTTGTAATTTGACCAAAGCTACAGTTCTACTCACTACTCAAAGATCATATTTCTATCTATTTTGCAAGAAAATTATTATGGGAAGAAGCCAAGATCAAGGCCACACTTGTAGACATCTAAGGCATGATTACTCTGAACATAGATGCATTGCAAAAACATATTACACATGTCAAAACTCTCATCTATGATGGACTTATCAGTAGAAGTACATATTGCACTTCATACAAGAAGGTGTTACACAAGAAAATTGGTATAAGAGTATGGCATTGATTTTGAATATACATTGTTTTTCCTATCACATTTTGGAATTACCATGTAGTATAAACCTTTTCCATTTATGTCAAGAAAGGGGAGAAGATGTGATATATAAAGGGGAGAAGATGGGATAAGATATGATTTATAAAATGGGGAAAACATAAGATAAAAGATAATATGCATTGAGAAAAGTATAATAAGTGTATATATGTATGGGGGAACAACATGATATTATAAAAAAACATGTACAAATAATTAGAAAACATCTTTTACAAAAGAAATTTTGAAAAATCTCAAAACAAAGTATGTTACTGAGTTGAAGACACAAGATGGAGATAGAAGAATGTTTTGGACTTAAAATTTTGAGAATTTAGTTTTGGAATGATAAGTGTTTTTGTCACTCATGCCAAAGGGGAAAATTGTTGACATTAAGGTCAAGTTTGTTTATTAGTGACACACTTAGTCAATTGGTTAAATAGATATCAAGCTTATCTTATAGTTTTCTATGTTAACTGAGCAATCAAGGTTCTATCGAGTTCTAAAGTTTCTACCGAGTTTCATAATTAGTATTTAGTTCACACTAAGAAGCATCTATTGAGCTGATTAGTGATAGTGCAAAACAAGGGTATGTGTAGGATCATGGTCAACCAAACTATACCCTTAAGTGGCAGTAAAAAAATTAGAAAATCTGTGTTATGTCAACTTGACATGCAATTTTCTCCTTGTTATTAACTTTATATCAAAAAGTTGAGAGAAAAGAATCTCTAAAAAATTGAATCTAGTTTCTAAACTACTAGGACTTATCTAAAATAAAAATTGATTGGTCAAAATTTTGAATTTTAATGCAATATTACAAAAATTTTAGAAAAAAAATAAGAAGTAGATGTATGTCTAACCACCTTAATCAAAATCAAATGATAATATTTTAAAATAATATTCTAGATATAAGTAGTAGACTTATGCCTAGATGTGATACATATCTTTGGGTATTTCTATTCTAAATAAATAATTAATAAATAATTTTTGACTTTAGTATTTTTGGAATAAAAAAACTCTCATGTCTGACCACCTTAACTAACTCAAAAATTCATAAAATTCAATTTTTCATTTTTTCCCCTTATAGTAGAAGAAACATAGAATGTGATGCATCTTTTGGATTTAAAAAATGTTGTACCATTTGAAAGTTATAGTTTTTTTTCAAGTAGTGTGTTCGTCAGCACTTTATACGTAACTCCATTAGAAAATAAGTAATAATTACTTACTAAACTCATAATTTCACAAACCTTACATTTATGGAAAGATAAGAACATTCTTAACAAACCCTTTTCATTTTATCAAATTTTAGAGAGAGAAAAAGTCGTCAGCTACATGTTTGAAGTAAAAATCACTAAAAAAGAGGCCAAAAGCACATTTTTAGGACTTTTTTAAAGTTGACCATATAGGTTTGGTATCAAAAAATATAGTAGATCTTATAAAGATATAATTGTTTTCATTTAGTATCTGGGTGGGTGGGAAAAAAGTTGGAATGGATTTTGAAATTGTTTGAGATATTTTAGAACTACAAATTTTTTAGATCACAACTTTTTGACACACCATGATCCCACACATACCCCCAAGCTTCATAGTTGTTATTAACTTTCATAGTGTCAACTATAGTCTCTAGTGTGTACTGAGCTTGCAGTGTTAGTGTTGACCAAGCCATGCAATGTCAACTAAGTGATTCAGTGTATTTGTCAAGTTTCATAGTGTTCATTGAGTCACCAATATTGACTGAGTTCGGACTACTTCAAACTAATTAGAATTAAGAAAGCTTCTACATCAACCAAGAGCACGATGATGCCGTATGTTGAAAATAGTTTTTGAGTACCATAACCTCATCGAGCTTGTCTTTAGAACCCAAGTACCAATAGTTGGGCCAACTTTGTGATTCTTATTGGTAATCTGCATTGTAGCTAACTCTGATGAATTGTGATTTGGACTGGTATATATGTAATTTATTATATCATATCCAACCAAAAAAGGTAAGAAGGAATTATGTGAATATCAAGAGAAGAAGTGCAAGTACAAAGGCTACAAATAGTATATGGAGCATAAAAGATTTATCTATCACAACAAGGTGAACATTACATTTCAAAGCAATCTGAACCAGCAAATCAAAGTTGTAGATTAGAGATTAGAAACTAGTTCATCCTCATGGGTGAAGCAGTTAAATCCTTTAATAAGGTAGACTAAATAGTCATTTGGAAATCTCTTTATCGAGTACATACTTCATTGTATGTTTTGTAAATCCTTTCACAAGGTGGATCTAGTAATCCTTATTGCTCCTAATAGGGCGGATCATCAGAAGTAATCATTTGTAAGCCTTAACAGGTTAACTTTATATTGTAGTACTAAAGCTTGTGGGTATCATCCTCACCCCAATTTTGCTTTCTATTTGGAAGGTTTTTGGGTCACTATATCTTGTGTCAATATGTTATGAATGTTTTTTTGCTTTAAATTTTTAATGCATGTAATTAGATCATAATATATATGAAGGATTAATTGGTGAAATAAGATTGATTTTTATTGGTTCCTGATTCACTCCTTCCCTCTCAACAACCTAGTATATCCTATATTTCCAAAAATTTGGTCATATTGCATCAAGATGTCCTAAAAGAAAAGAAAAGGATGAAAGGAAGGACTGTAAATACCAAGGAAGGAGAGCCAAAAGAGATAATCAAGGAAATAAGGACTACAAGGGAAATGGAAATAAATGATGTTACGTTGCTAAAAAAACTAATGGTAGTGACACTAATGAGAATGATGAAGAAGTTATCTATGTTTCCATGAAAGATGAATTTGATGATGTAATACATGACAAAACTACTTTAATCTCACTTATAAGAAAGAATGATAGATGGAAAATTGATAGGGGATGTTCATATCAAATGATTTTTGATAAAAGTATGTTTGATAAGTTGGTACATTATAGTGGAAGTACACTACCATGATTGACCAAAATTGTGATGGTAGGACGTTGCAATTGAGATGACCTACCATCGCCCAAGCAATAGTACTAAGGATTGGCTCCCATTAGATGGGCATCATACTTTTGGCATCACAAATTATGATGACAACCTTGTCTATCACAATTACAATGCCAAAACATGTCAAAATTTGGCAGAAGGAAAGGCCAAGATGTCATTGTGACATTATCGTAATTATGACATGCCACCATTGCAATTACAAAGTCTAACTATTTCACTTTTCCATCTGAATAGAGATGCTTTCATTGCATGGTTGATAGTCAAGTGTTAGAATGTCCATTGCAAACATGATCGTATGAAATGATAGTGTTGTGGGTATGATGGCTCTCTATCATATTTATCTATTGCAAGTGTAATAGATATGCAATGTTGATGCTCTTGTTCCAAGAATGTTCCATTAGACCTTTCCATCACAATTGTGACAACCTACTGATATATTTTAAAAAAAAATTGTTCTTTGTTAGAAATAAATTTTAGTATGTTGATCACATGCATACACTATTTAGCACATATCAAGTAGTTTCCTCTTTGGCCCTATCTTGAAGATTGTGTTTGATATTCTTCTAAGTTGTTTGATTGATACTACTTTGACTCAAGAGTTCCATAGATAGTGTTTCATTTCTATTTCTATTTTATATTACTATAGATAAGAAGCCCAATGTCATGATTATTTCTCCATGGAAGAAGCCATGGATTCAACATACATTTTGTGTGAAACATTAGTTTGTTGAGAACTTGACATCAAAATAGGTGGACCACTACCAAATGTTTCCAAGTGACCTTTTGGTAGTGGTCCACCTATTTTCATGTCGAGTCCTCAATAAACTAATGCTATAGACAAAATGTATGTTGAATCCACAGCTTCTTGCATGGATAAATAATCATGATGTTGGGCTTCTTATCTATAGTAATATACAAATAAAATGAAAATAAAACACTATCTATGAAATTTTTGAGCAGAAGCAGTATTAATAAGACAACTTAGAAAAATGTTAAACACAATCTCTATGGGAGGGGACAAAGAAAAAACTACATGACTTACACTGAATAGCATAAGTGTGTGATCAACATACTAAAATGTATTTCTAACAAAGAAAAGAAATAATTTTTTAAAAAAACTTGTTATTAAGATGTTTTCCTTGTGGTATCTGTAACACACCAGAAACAAAAATAAAACTAAGCTAGGAACAAACATAAAGAACCTTGGAATTTTTATTTAATCATCAAATTTAAAGATCAAGTACAAAAATTGAATCATTCTCATAAATACAAACCTCAACATAAAAGAATATATCATCAAAATATATTTCCATAAAGATGTCTCTACATAATGAGTTCAGTACAATATTAATGAACAATATCATTCAAGACGCCTAGGTCCCACAAATGAAATTTAAAAGTATCAAATTTAGTTCCGTGAAGTAACTTTAATAGTCTTCCTTCACACTAGATATTCAACTTGAACACCTGAAAATAACACAAACATGCAACACAACACATAGAGGGCTCAGTACACACTGAGTTAAAAAGCATAGTCCACCTGCATACATGTCAAAATTAACACACACACAAACACACACACACACACACACACACACACACACACACACACACACACACACACACACACACATATATATATATATATATATATATATATATATATATAACCTTAAAGTAGATATCTAACCACATAACATAGTGCAATTCTAATATTACTATGCAAGAAGTAACACCTTCTAAACAATGCAAAATTAAACTCGCACTAAGAATAACTAGTTAATGAACTATATATATACTGAGGTGTCATCACTATGGTGCTAAGATACTACATCCGTACATGGTAAGCCCTTAGACAACACATAATGAGGTTCTCTACAATACTCGTGAAATGATGCCATAGAGACCTACCTTGTTCTCCGTACTTAACCTTACTGGTTTAAGTCATAGGTAAGGCCAATTATCTTTTATTTATAATTAACCCTCCCAATTCATCTTAAATTATCACTGAATTTAAGTAACTAAATAGAATAAATTGATATTTAGCGACCTTGATATACGTTCACTATAGCTATCTTTAACATACACATCAAACAGATATTCTAAGAATGCACATGTAACTAATAACAAGTTAGTTTTCTCATGATATTACATTCTTCATCTTTTAAAACTTTCATCTTCTACTGTCAATTTGAAAGTAAACTTAGGTTATTTTAATAACAAAAGTAAATACGACAATATTACAATCTTGTAAATATCAATAAACTACTACATCAGTTGAATGATATTTACTAGTCGTAGTACTATACTACTTATCTCTACTATTATAACAAACTAAGATTAACCTCTGAATTGGCCAAGATATTAATACAATGTACATATGATACCCTTGTTTCATCACACCAACATATTTCATAATCTGTCGCATATCTTAAAATGACTTTCCATTTTATCAAAGAACAGAAATACATCTTATTTCAAATCAATCTATAAATACTTATTAAAACACTTTGTAATAAAATCAATTATTACTAAATCCAAGTGCAGTCAATGCTAAACAAAAGATAACCTACAAGGTTATTGAATATCGAAGTGTCTACTGATGTTTTACCACTATTTAACGGTGAGATACCACCCTGTTATAACCACAGTTAGCATTTAAAATACACTATCTGAATTAAATTTGAAATATGACTCACAAATATGTAATATAACTTTCATTACATCAATGAAAAAAAATGAATAAGATGCAAAATCCCAAAAACAGTAAGATGCTCACAAGCTGTTCGCATAATGACCTTGGTGATACAACAAGATCTTCCTATATCTATGCTCTCAAAATAATGTCTTGTTTATTTGCAACCAATTCCAAAACAATAGTTATTCATAACTCTAATCTCCATCATAAATTATGTAGAAAATTTATACTATCATAGAGTTTTTGTTCGGAACAAGTTTCCTTTTAAAACATTTGACAAATTGTCATTTCCAAAACCATTATCAATTGTTAACTAAGTTACTATTTTCAATATATAATTTAATCATATTATCAGATTCGACACACTTCTAAAGAAAAATAATGACAAAATCCTCGAATTACTCATCAATATCATAATACAAGATAATTGTCATAAGAAATTCAGACTAGCAATGTTCAGACTGTATAACGACCATGTATCATGAAGATATTTCAAACATTTTGTTACCCATAAAAAACCATGCAATTAACATGACACTTTAACATTGTTATGGTTTCATGCAAACCATTTGACAAAATGCCTCTGCCTTCGACAGCAAACAAGAGCCCATTTTTTTTAAAACATTCTCAAGTCTGAGGTTGAGCCTCTCAAAATTGGTTATATATGACCAAGTAAGCTGGAGGTATGGTTCTCACAAAGCTCATACAAAAGGGAGCACAAAAACTTGCTTGAAATTAACACAACAGCCAGCATGCTCACTACTGCAACCATATGTTTTTCACAAAACTCAACTTGGTGGGAAACATATGTTTGGGGCGAAGATAAATAAACATAAATAAGGCAACTTCTAGTCATATCTCTCCATAAATTCCACATTCAAAGGTGAATACATGCAGAACTTTGCATCGCACACAGTGCATATACTCATCTCTGAATGTAAAATTTCACAATATGCAAATCTGATAACTTTTACATTATGCAAAATGAAAGTAACATGGCATTCGCAAATAGAGTGAAAGAGTAGGGTAAGAAATTGCCCCCTACCTGAACAACTAAAGATGGAAGATTGTTCCTTAATCCAACTTGATGCCAAAACCCCAAAAACTAAATCCAACAACAGTGAGCAAACTCTACAATATCGACTCACACAATTCGCAGAAGACTTCAAAATGGAGTGAAGCAAAAACCCCATAAAAAACAATAGCCAACTACTGAGAAATAACTCCATCAAATTATATCCAATAAGCAAGTTAACCTTCCAACCAACTCCCATTAAATGTCAATATCTAAGCACAGAACCACATATGTAAAATCAACAGAGCAATGTGGCTCAGAAATCGGCCCATAATCATCAAAAACTCGACTCACATCAAGGTATGGCTGACTGCAACTTCAGTGCCATAAATTTGGTAGTTCCAAGTCCACCGCCATGAATATGGCTCAACAAAATAACAATGTTACCCTCCTTCATAGCAATCAATACCCATTTAGGGTTACATCAATGTTAATTTCTTAAGAGGTCATTTAACTCTTTTTTTTAAAACAAATACAAATGTATATGCCAACCTCCACTAAGGAGTTAGACCTTTAATCATAAAAAAATACTTATATAACTATATATAAATGCAAACCATGGTTCCCTCAATTAACCATTCAATATGAGTCATTAAACAAAACCATCTTAAGGGTTAACACGATCTAATTATTTAATTCCTATTTAGTTACATATATGAAAGTACAAAGAAGGATTCTGAATAAATATAGCATATAACCATTTAAATATATCTGTAACATCAAGTCTACATACAACTTGAAACAGAATGTAGTAAACAAAGAGTCAAAAACATAATGTAGTAAACAAAGAGTCAAAAACATAATAACATAATTGATAATCTATCAACTTGAAATCATAGATATGCCAGATTCAATTCATAAAATCCTAAATCACATTTATTTCTAAAACATAGTTTTTTCACAGAAAATATGTTCAGCATCAGTCTAATGGTTCAACAATAGTATTATAACCAAGTTCTACAGGAAATCAATCATAACTTCAGAACGAAATCTTAAAACAATAGAGTCCTAATTTGCAAAAAAACCTGAAGTAGTGGTCAGGCATGACAATATCATTCAATGTTTGTTATATCTCATGTCTTAACACATGATGGGATATTGTGTTGTAATTACTTATCTACACATCTCCCAAGGGATTTGTCATGCCTTTTATTGGTTAACATTGATTTTATAAGGTCCTTTCAATAGGGTGTAGATTTATTCATGTAGCACAAATTTCCTCTTTCTAAAGCACACTCCATTTGGTCTCCTATAGGTCTACCTAATATTGCAAACATCCTTAGTTGCACAAGGTCTACTTTAATTTTTTTCTTCTAAATCTATTTTTCCTTTATTATCTTTTCATAATAGCTTCTTTCAATAAAAAATATTTAATACATAGCTCATTTTGAGTTCCTCTTGTTGTTGATGGTTTCACTAGAGCTCCTTTTCTTTTGTTGATCCACTCTGCCTATTGGTGTTTCAATGGGGAATGTGTTTCTTCCTTGCTTGTATTTTTCTATGAGGTTCCTCTCTCTCATATGATTTTTGTCACAACCTCTATTAGTGTGGCTATCTCTGTGGTTGCCAAGATTTGAACTTTGCAAGCATTTATTCAATCTCTAAATTAGTATGTAGTGACAAGGCTCATTGAATAGAACATAGATCAAACTAATATTTAACAAATGTTAATTGAAATTAGATCACAAAATTTAATCTAAATGCAGTTTTCTTATTCTATTACTTAGCCAATGGAGAAAGTGGTATCCCAAGGACTGAAAATGTCTAAATTATCATATGGAAAGGGAAAACATATAATGTCGTGCATCTCTTCTTCAAGCTTATACATATATGTTGTACTGAGGTTAAATATTTGCTACATATATTTATTGTTGATTTTCTCATTATTAGTTGTAATTGACTAATATAGACATGAATGTGGTTAAGGTTATAACTTATAACTCCACAAGAATTGTTAGAAAAGGATTGACTATTAAAGCACCTTCGTTTGAAAATTATATCAATGGAAATTGAGAAATTTAGAAACCCTCTTCATAAAATATATAATCTATTTACATGGGGTTGAAGATAGATTTCAAATATTGTGGATTACTTTTCTTTGTTGTCTATCCATTATGTGAGAAGCCCACCCATGCTAAAGTTGATAGAATATTTCCTCCCCTCTATAAATTGTGGTTACAATATTCCTCCATGCTATTATTTCTTCTTCACCAATATTACTCAATCTTTCAGCATGATTCGTGTTGCTTTGATAGGTTATTGTTTCCAAATACATCAAGAACTTCTTCCCTAGATGAATTTTCACACTCTAGAGTTAGAGATTAGAAATGGTAAAACTATTTTCCACTTATGAGAAATTGGTTACATGGAAAATATCTTGACCTTAACCTCCTCCAGAATTTTTAAAAAAATTGAGGACAATACAAAGACATATACAATAGGGTATGAATAGGTTCTTGTTTTACTAGTAGATATAAATTGCATGTAGAATGTCTCATAAGATTTGTGCAATAAACTCTTCATCCATAAAAATGACATGTTTCATGTGAACATGAAATAGAGTGTTCAAAAATGTACTCCATAACTATCTAGATTAGAGGCATCTCCATAATAGTCTAAATCTTCTTCATCTCAGATGCCCCAAAATAATTGGATTGTATTTTTCTCTTGGAATAATTTTGCTACACTAATACCATGTGAGACTTTGGGTAGAATTACTAAATCATGCAAAAAAATTACACAAATAATACTATGCTTTGATTCTTCATCTCTATTTAATAGGAATAATCATAACACTTTTCTTTTTTAGATCCTATATTATAGGAACCACCCTAAAAGAACCTAATATATGAATTTTTTCAATAACTCAAAAAGAAATCCTATTTAACCTTAAAACAACTACAAGAATGGTGTAATATTCCCAACTCCTAGTGCACACATTCAAATTTCAACAAAAGCAGAGACATAATAAATTTTAGACACCTCCTAAACAACCATCTGTCAAACACCATGACACATATTCCATCCTTTCATGCTTTCTCCACTTTAAATTCATGATTCAAATTTCAAACATTATCAATAATTGTAAATATCGGTCTACATAATTTATAATCTTTACTGAAATTGTAAATAATATATATATAGAATTGCAGTAGTATTCTCTACCACTAAATTCAAAAGGGACTATAAGTTTTTTGGAAGGTGGATATATGGTGTTGTGATAGGGTCTTGATCAATATAAGTATTTTCCAAAAAAGTTATTGGGTTTTCCTGACTTTGCCTTTGTTTCTTTTGTATTGCTCTTATCATTTGCTACTTTGATGCAATCATGCCCTCTCAATATCCATAGAAATGACTATTAAAGCACCTTCAAACATTTATTTTTTTGATAAGTCCCATAAATACAATTTGGGAGGGGAACAAAATATTACTAATTACTATCCTTTATTTGTAATTTTATGTTCAAGGCTAAATGATCAATTATTGCTAGTGTGTGTTCCTTTCTATTATGAATGACATTTCATTCCATTTTTTTTCTTTGGGAAAGTTTTCTATATCTTTATGTTTAATAGTCATGTTTTAGTGATCAACAATCTTTAGTGGTATGCTTAATTTTGAGAGGTGCGAATACTACTCTAAATTTTTTGTTAATGTCATTTTTGTCCTCCATTTGGGGTCATATGTTGTATTTTTTTTCATGCATTTCTTTTCTTATACATTGCAATCAAATTACATGCATTTTGGTTATGGTGAGTTAATGGACAGCTTTCTTTATTTTCTATATGTAGCTTGAAAAATGTGAATGCCATAGATAGAGTGTCCTCATTCAAGGCTATATAGTCATCATGGTTTTAGCACAATTAGTGATCATGGGTCTTACAAATGTGATTGATCGATGTCTATGTACATTTTTAGGAAAGTAAAACTTTAAAACTATTTTGTTTCAAGTTCTCTTCATTCTTTTGATACTATATGATTATAATATTGTTACAAAATTTTTTGTAGGGAAAATCTATTAATAACAGAGAATATTATTTAATTTTACATTTTTCAACTAAAAAATGCTGCTACTCTATTGAATGAAGGTAATGATAATCCTCTATTTGAAATTTTTCTTCCCTCTCTTCTTCTTTGAAGGAAAATAACTTATTGAATTCATGGAATATTTTTCTAGATAAGTATTCTGAAGAGATGCTTAAAATGATGTTTTGCTCATATAGACTATATTTCATCCTTATATTTTGAAAATCTACATTCTTTCATGAAGGTGTCAAGATATAAAAGAGATTGTGATCTTGGAAAGAGCATGCATTGTGAATAAGGAAGCACACACAAGGTTAATGTGGATCTATTAGCAAAGATAAAGTCTAGATTTATGAGTGTGTAGATGACTATGCAAACTTACAAAGCATTTTCAAGAAAGTATTGTGAGAAGTTTCTATGGAAGTCTTATGAGACTTGAAATAATTTTGGTGGAGAATTTTTTGTCATAATAATAGGAATTTGAGGAAGAGGGGTTATGGAGAATAGATTATCCATCATCTATAGGAGAAGCAACATTTTAGATAGTTTCTTGGCTCCACTTTAGGATTGTATCTAAACAAGTTAGACTTTGCATTATATTGACCAACTCTACATATTAGTGGATATTTTATACTAATTTCATATGTGTCATCTAACAACATGTGCATTCAAGAAAGGAAAATAACTATTAAATTTATCATCATTTTCACAAATTACATGAGACATTCTTTAATTGCATCCTAAAAGACTTATTTTAGTTGTTTATACCATCACTGAGTTTGGAAGCCTTGTAAGTACAATTCAGTCTCTTGTGAAAATGCCATGCCAGATAAAATATTGCTAAAGGGTGCTCTCCTTAATACCATAACATATACAAAATCCAATAAATAACAATAAATGCAATAACAAAATATGGACTTATTATTATTTCCATAAATGTATAATTATAGAATTCACAAGTACAATATGCTACCACACATGGGTGCCTTCATTATAGTAATCTACAAGACTAAGTTGCAAACTACTAACTAGAGTTATTATAGACAACGTTCAAGCCTTTCTTTTATAGGCAATTTTATGTTGCTCGAGAAGGTTCTAGATGCTCAAACTTAATAACTAGGCCTAGCGGACCCTAACAATACATATAAAGTTAGCCTATTATATCTTTGACAAATTATTTTATAAATTTTGGGTACCCCAACTTCGGAAGGCCATAACTCTCAAACTGTTTCTCCAATTGGCTATTATAACCACTTTCCAAAAATGCCAGCTCTTGATCTACGTGCTTAGAAGCATGCAAGTGCCCTTGTATCAAGTTTTCAGACTTCATTCAGGCACTCTAAGACCACCAATGGTGATCTTGAAGATTTTTCCCCTAAATTTTCCACTAAAAAATCTGCAATAAATTTTTTGATATTTAAGCTAGAGCAATGCAATTTTTTTGTTAGGCTTATAATTCTAAAATGAAACTTCATGTAGAAAATCAAAACATTATGAGCCCGTATGATAAACTTACAAAAAATAGTGAGCTCCCCAAAATAGTAACCACCTTGTCTACTACTCCTTATTAAAATAGAAAAGACTGAAAAGAAAACATATTTTTGGGTGATGCAAGATTGCCCTCACACCCAGGATGCTCCTATATCAAACATGGAAACAACCATTTCTATAGAAGATTATGATTTTAACAGTTATGCAATGATAGAAGAAATTTCAATGATATTAATTTGCATTTAAGAATGGTCTTCAAATTGACCAGCCAAAAAGCATGAAATATCATAAAATATTAAAATGAAAAGGTGAACTTAGGATTTGGAAATAGTAACTGAAATATTCACCTATAAATTATAATTTAGCCAAAGCATTTTGAAAGTAAAATTTAAAATTTAAATTAGTAGATATCATAGATAAACCTAGCTAGAGATGTAGACAATGAAGTTTGACTTTTGTACATAGTAATTTACAACAAGGATAATAAATTGTGAAATTATAAATTTTACCTACATTCTCCATTAAGCATTGTATGTCATATAGACTTTATGATCCTCTACTTTCACCCTATAATATTATTCAACATATCACCACACTCAAAAGAAATAATGAGAATAATTCATGAATCAATGTATACATTAGAATGATCTAATATCATTTGTTTCCACTATTCAAATTCTTCTTCATGTCTCCCAATTTACCAAAAATGTTATCAAATGCAATCAAACATGATTGGAGATAAATAGAAAAAATAGAATACCTTAGAGAGGAAAAATTTAAGGCAATCCCATAGAAAACCATTCTTTCAAATACTTCATACACCACAACTAAATTTCATAAATAAATGATTTTGACTATGGCATCCTTTTGCATTTCTTGAAACGAAGAGATTCAGACCATTATTTTTCATGCAATCATAGGTTAATGTTGAGCTTCACTTGGTTTCAAGAGTAGTTTAATATTCTCTACTAATCAGCACCAACCACATGAAGGTGGAAGCTCATCCTCCCCACCCCACCCCAAACATGTACATTCCCCATTAACATCTACAATTTATTTGTTCTATAAATAAAATGTAACATTCATGAGTAATCACATGATAACATTCATTAACATATTAGTTTCATTAGACCATTCACATTAACATTGAAACATAAGATTCATTAGAACATTCACATGAACATTCAATCGAAAATAAATAAAACATCTATCATAAACATTAGTTATTATCAAATAATATACATAAGTTCACATGAATCATTTATTTTTTCTTTTTTTCTTTTTTTGTCCTTCCCTATATAGTTGTAGAGGCATATCCATGTCATCATCGATATTTCTTCTCATGGATGCACACACATTATCCTTTGCAAAGGTTGGTCCTCTGTAATAACAAATAAAAGGGTTCAATTTTTAAAAAATGAGACTTTAAAGATTTTAAAAAACATTGTAGCATTATTTACCTTGTCCAAACACATCATCTTGCCCACCAACTTGGACCTTAACATTCTTATCATTTTCATCCCCTGCAACTGCAATACAAGATGTTTTCTTAATCCCAAAATATAATATAGTTATATTTGTAATACTACACCAAATTTAATTTAAAATATTTACTTGTATTATTAATTCAGATATCAAAAATCAAATAGAAAATGTTTACTTGTATATACATTGATATTATTCTTCATCCATCTCAACATTTGGATCGTCGTCATCAACATTGTCACCACGACTATCCTGGTCTTCATTTTCATCATTATCATCATCATCATCATCATCATAATCATTGTCAACATCCTCCTCATTATCATCATCATGATCAATTGAAGCATCATCATCATAATCAGTAGCAACATCATTTTGTTTAGGAGCATCATTGACTAACTCTCAATCATGACCCAATTCTTCCTCTTCCTTAGTATCTTCTTCTTCAAACATTGCATTATAATTTATCAGCCTTCCTCTTGGATCATGTCTAACAAAAAATGACCAACCTACTTTATGTGGAACCTCTAAGTAAAATAGTTGGTCACATTAGCTTGGATGAACATAGGGCTCATCCCCAACTGGCTCAAAGAACCTTGTATTAATCATTGAAAAGCCATTCTCATGCTCAATAATAGTTCTATTAGGATCATTTTGATTGAGTTGTAGTATCTACTATTTGATGACAAAGAGAACTAATGTGAAGGAATTAAGGTCACAATCAAGTATATCAACCAAAATACCATTGTATCAATTTTGAGATTCTTGAGGATGTAGGTCATTTCTAGATGAAATTTTGGTCACCTAGAATACTGCACTTATCCTAGAATCACAAGTTCTCTTCATGCCATATAAATATTCAATAAAATTTTTATAACCATTGCAAAACATAGTTTTGTGGTGTTTCACCTACAATAATGTCAAACATGTATAAATTATTCCATCACAAGTTCAAAAACATATTGTTGATTAACAAACTTATAAGTACTTGGAGATCTCTTAACCATATGCTAAATTTATTTCCTTTTGTGTAACATTGGGATCTCAAATAAAATATGCTTGCTTAATTAATGAAGAAATTGATTCCCATTTTAATCCATGACTAGAATGTTGACATCATTCAATCCATATTGTCATCCAATCTATGATTGTTTGTAATAATCAAATGTATTATCCCATGGTTTAGCATGTGTAAAAAAGTACATAGATGACTAATAATGGATTTATTTTGAAGAATAAGAATTAATTAACTAGAATAACATCTCATAATTTATTAACTTTGACTTTCCTAAATCTACCTTTCTGCAACAAGTACTCCCCTTCAATTTTTTTAATGTAGTCAAGATCCCAATGTAATCTTTGTGAGTGTTTGATGCAACATTAGGATGATATTGAGTAATGTACACCATAATCTAGTATGTCATATATCCCTCAATCATAGAACCCTCAAGATGTGCTCTTCATCAAAACAAACCCTTAAAAATTTCAAGTGTCTCTCAAGCATCCACATTGACCTAGGTTATACAGGTCCACATAATTCAATCTCCTCAACTTTGTGTATGAGGTAGTGTTCTTGTGAATTGAAAAAAGTTGAAGGTAGACTATTTTGTATTTCACACATTAGTAAAGAAATTCTTTTCTTCCAATATTTTATATCTTCTTTATGGATTTCTTTAGATGACAACCACCTACAAGGGATTCAAGACACAAAAAAATATAAATATGAGACTTTACAATATATTACTATTTTGATATATTGAACAAGTATCAGTGCTTACCTCATGTATTTCCAAGACCATTTATTTGGGAGTGATAGGGGTAGAACATAAGGCAATAATTGTTAACTAATCATTTCTTTCCTTTCTAACATAATACAATGAAAATTGAACATAGTTTCATAAATATATTATCAGTACAAAAGACTATGACTTACCTTGATGAAGGTATGCCAATCATGCATATTCGGCCCTAGCCCAAATTCACATTTCTTTGATATGAAATTGCTTATATTCACACCAAATCCTATAGGAAATCTCATTTTTTATATGACTTCTTTTATGGAATTACCTTGATGCTCTATCAATAACCAAGGAAGGGCACCTGTATTAACTTGGTCTCCATTGCTATTTGATTCAATGATAAATTTCAATGCATGTGTGAAACCATGAATGTCACTACAAATTTTAGCAAGTTTTTCTTTGTCATGCCTTCCATCTAATATTTTTCATAGTGTATCCATTACATTCTTTCCATTATGCATGGTATCAAACAAATGCATAGTTTATAGTTACTCATAGTAGGGTAGCCTACTAAATTATCTAGGATAACATTTTAGTCTATTTGGAAGCTGGTTAGTACTAATTCCTTGATGACCTCAAATTATATTTTATTTCAACTACCATATTTGAGGTGCCATTCTTCATGGATTTGATGCAGTATTTTTTTTCCCATTAAAAAGATATTTTTTAGCAAATGGAAACTTCTATTTTTTGTGGAGGAAGTGCCTATTCTCCTCAAAAAACTGTGTTATTAAACTTTTGGAATGACAAGATTTCATCTTTGGACCACACATTAGACATTCAAATTTTCTCTTCGTTTAAAGACCACAAAGATAATGATAAAATTGGATTAAATATGTTCATTTTTGGTCTTACTGTTATTGTGTACAACTAGATTTGAACATAACATACCACAAAAATGTGTCAACCCTTGGGCATCATGAATTAACCATAGAAGCATTGCATGGAATTGAAATGTTTTATTTCCAATTGGTCTAGAGAAACCATAAATAGTTAAACCATTCCATAATACAAGAATCTCATTGATAAGAGGCCCAATATATACATTCATATCTTTCACTTGGTACTTATCTAGTTGAATGAACAAAATTAGATAATTATTGTGGTCATTTCACTCCAAGACTTATAATTACATGTAGGTAATAAATAAAAAAATTAAATACCTAAAAAAAACATTGGAGACATAATGTGCTCCCTCTTTATTTACATCCATGGAGGAGGGTTATTGTTCATAACACAAATAGGCTAGACTGAGTAAACAGATCTCATCTCTCCATATGGATTGAGACTATCAGTTGCTAGAGAAAGCCTAAGATTTCAAAGTTATTCTTTAAAGTTTGGTCACTTTTCCTCTATGTTCTTAAATGTTGAACCATCCATAAGTATTCAAATAATGTCATCTCAACTTCTACTCTATGCATGGTAATCCATAAATTATTCCAAGCTACTGAACCTAAATAATTTTTTAAGACATCAAATAATGGGGATGTAAAGAAGAACCTTGCAAGACACCTTTTTTTTCACTTGATCATCTCGATATATTCTCATATGGAACTTAGGGAATTCTATCACATTTTCATGTTCTATGATAAATAAATCATCTTATTGATACTCCATTCCAATATGTTTAATAGTGGAACACAATTCCTCGTACAAGTGAGGGAGAACATTTGATGGTGGTAAAAACTATTCACCTATCAATCTACAACAAAAAATATTAGTCATTAGTATAAATAATCTTAATGGTACATACTTCACCTTTTATAAACTATAATGACATATATCACAAAACTTTGCATACATGACATTGTTATATTGGATAAACCATTCATAACCTTCAAATTCACCAACAACAATACAATAGAGAGAAGAGGTAATTGGGATCCTTCGTAAAGGGTGATGTTTTCCTTCTCAAGTAGAGGAATATTATGGATGGCCTCAATGTAATCCTCATGATCATGATCATCATTAGCAGCAACACTAGCACCAGTACCAAATCTGTCATGGATCAATGCATTTGTGCCATCATCTTCAAATGTATTTTCTGGTGCATAATCATCATCTTCCATGGGATCATGATCTTGTCTTTCAATCCTCACACCTCCATGTTCCTCCATATTCACACCTCTATGTTCCTCCATAATCACTCCTCCATGTTCCTCCAAGATGTGTTGGTCCATATCATGTATACCCTAGGGAGATCAACCTATATAAAAATAACGATAATCAAACCCCCATTCTATGGTTCATAAGTATATTAATTGTGAAAACAATATAACAAGAAACTTACCAATTAATGATAATCAAACCTTGCTTTAGTGTGATCATTCTCCTAGCAATGTCTCTTAGGTATTTTTTCTTTTGATTCTTCTTGTCTTTAATTCATTACAATGCTTGCAAAGACAATAACATTTGTCATCACATTAAGAAAATTATCATAGTGACTGTGAATTGCAAGACAATTGTTAAAGTTGTAAGAAGTGATTTCCTCTGAAGAGCTTCTCAAATTTAGAAAGCTATATTAGTACAATGGGGCTTCTTTAACACCTACACTTCTCAAGCTAAGGGAGATGTACTATAAGGCCTAGGTTCTCTCCATTATGAACTTTCTCAAACCAAAAACTTTAAGCTAGGTAGGCTAAACCTATCACATCAACCTTTAAACCTAAATAACATCTTTTAAAACATTTTGATTCGCACAATATCATCTTGTCAAATCTAATGAAAATTAATCGATTCCAAAAGTAGGCCTAGGTAAAAAAAAATTGAATTGAAACATCTGACATCTCAGAATTGTTCAATGAACAATTAGAAATGATTAATATCAAATTTGACCACTTATTGACCAATTTAAAACTTAGTTTACCACTTTTTGCAAATTTTCACTTTTCTGCAAAGAATCTTTTAAAACTAGACTCAAAAATTGACTAAAATAGGTAATCGAGCTCTAAAAACTAACACGAAAATTCTTTATTCTGCATTGTTTCACCCTATCAGTTTTCATGTTATGAAAACATCTGGATCAAAAGATATTTACCATTAACCATTCCTTCTTAAAACTATGTGCAAGCAAACATGTCAGAAAACAATAAAATGTGTTTGATTTTGGCTTTGAAAATAGATTAACTGACACTTGGAGTCACAAAAATTGGGGCATTGGTTCATTGTTATGAGGAGAATATAAGTCTATGATTTGAGCTCATGATGAGTAAATGGGAACAATTGGAAATAAGTCAAAGTGGTGTACTTAGAGTTTTGTAACTAGGAACAATGGCATAAAAGTGGTTTTTACAAATGAAATGGACCTGGGAAAGTGTGCAGATGGATTCATAAAGACTTGAAAAATAGCATGCATAAAGTATTTTTAGAGTAAAACACAATGGTACAATTCACTTGGTCTTATCTATCATGGAATCAAAGTTATGACATCCTAAAGATGACTACTACTCAATCTACATTTTATGACACCAATACAACATCATAAATTACATTTAGAATCACATTTTGAAACTAGTCAGACATATTCATCATAGGCTTAAATATAAAAAATAGGAATTGTCTAACCCCTAGAATGAAATGAAAAAGGAATTTTCTCATTTTAGTCAACTAGATTAAAGTTATAACTGGTCAAACAGTGCTTCTTAAAATTCTAAACAATTTTCATCAGCATGACAACAGTAAATAGCTAACTTTGAGAGATTCAAAACCTAGTCAAAACATATGGAAAAAACTTTAATATTGAAACATAGGTTCTCTGATATGTGTACTAAACACTTCCAAATTAGTGAGTAATGAAACACAACTGTGTGCAAGATATTCAAATGCAAACTGTTGGATTAATTGCTAGCCTTCCCCTTCGAGATTCATGACATGGCTTAATTGCCTCCTGTGTTCTATAAGTGTAGTGGTTGTATTAGGAATTGATAGGTCAATATTTTAGTGCAACAAAAACTCTATCTTGTTACAAGTGGTATTAGAGTTTGGTCACAGGTTCGAATCTCCTCAGGTAATGCTGAGGGGCGAATTGTTAGACTAAGTGCCAGTCTTCCCCTTCGGGATTTGTTACTTGGCTTAACCAGCTCCTATGTTCTACAAGTCTAGTGATTGTATTGAACATTAATATGCCAATTTTTTGGTGCAATGATAACTCTATCTTGTAATACAAACTAGGCTTCCTATCATTGTTTGATACTTAGGCAAAAATATAGATTTGAACATTGCTCAAAATGAAACTTCATGGAATGACTTGGAATGGAAATTTATCAATACAAGATGCATGCATATACTAAATTCAAAGTGTTAGAAACATAAAATACCTCTTAGGCCTCAAATGGACAGTCAGGTACACATACATTAAATGCACTTATATAGGCTCAAAATGACTCAAAAGATTTAAAAGGTACTTGAAATGGGGATACAATTTTGAGTCCCATGAAATTTTGATCATGGACAGGATTCATAATCACTCAAAGAATAAGACTACTCCAACAAAACTTCTCCCAAAAAACTTATTGAAAGCAAGGAAAAACTACTCCTAAATTGTACAAATGATGGCCCTGAGCCACAAAAATTTTTCAAAACTTCTTGCCTTTGTCATATATCTAATTTTCATCTCTATTTTTAGGAGGTAAGCTAAAAACATCACTTCCATCAGTTTCACCAATCAGATTAGCATTCTGAGACATATCACTTGGCAAAACAAAATCTATTTGTTTACTTTAATAATGCATATAAAAACTCGAAACATTATCTACAACTTGCTCATTTTGAAAGTATGGATCAACATTCTTTTGGATTTCATCATTAGACTAAAATTAATTTTTACTAAATAACTCATGCATGCTATCCAATGAAAACACAAAGGACTCATACTCTTCTTGATTCAAGGATTCATATATGTCATAATTTTGAAACTCACCTTGTGTAACTAGATATGAAGGGGACATGGAGTTTGCTTATCTATCATTTGCAACCTTGTTTGATATTCGATTATATTCAACATGTTTTGAAAACCCTTTACATTCTTCAAATAATGGATTAGTTACCAAGCTATGAAAATTTTCATGAAAGTGTTCACAAATAACTTGTTGATTACTATCATTGTCTCTTTCCAAAAGCTCATTGGAATGAACTTCAAACCTATCAAAATCATCACCACTAGACTCATCAGCATGAAAGGGAAACTTAGAATCAGATTCACAACTTTTAACATTCTCCTTTTCATCATATGAACGATCAAAATGTATTGCATAATTATCAATATCAAAAGGATTTAGATCAGCATTAAATTTTCCCTTAATAGTACTCTCTACATTACACAAGTTGTCATGTGTATTTATACTTGAACTATTGTCATATACACCTCCATAACTTGACACGTGATACTTTGAGTTTGCATTATTTTCAGCATCAAACTTTGGGGAAAGGACTTTTTCTTGAGAGGAAACATAACAAGGGAAAAATAGAACATTCTTAGAAACATTTGGATACCTTCCACAATCATGAGCCAATAATTCTAAAATTTATTAACATTCAACAAGACTTCATTGCAAGTCTGTTCTTCTTGGCTTTGATCATAAGCTGACTGATCTAGAATATCTACAACAGTAATGACATTAGTAGAACAATATAGAAAATTAGCATCCTCATCAAAACTTGTTTCCTCTTTAGTGAAATATACCTCATCACAAGGCTCATTAGTATAATCACTTTCATTGAAAGAAGAGTCATCACTACTAATGCTAGAGTGTTATTCAATCTCATTCATGTCATCACATGATTCACTTTTCGTTATGTATCCATCTTCAACATACTGACTAAAATATCCTAGTTTAGTAGATCTAGAATCTATCTCTTCACACTGAGATGATAAATTATCATCATCTATGGATTCACTACATTCACTATTACTTTTAGCACATTAATATTTTCTATTAGAGGATTCGATACAAAATTCATTGCTACTTAAATCACTCTCAAGTTTCTCGAACAGACCTTCAACATGCAAAATATTTTGTACGCTCAAATATGTTGGCCACTCAACTGAATTAGGCATAAAAATGTCTCTGAAAAAATAGCCTAGGAAGATTCCTTAGGTCTCAAAGACAGGTGCAACTCCATGAGTGTTGATTCAAAATTTACATAAAATTTTTCATCTCTTAGACCTTGAACATTTTCTATAGTATTTCTCATATATACGACAATTTGATTACGAAGTTCCTTTCTTATCTCTACAATATCTTCAACTACACTTTCATAACTTGGTAGACTACCTTCAGATCTAAGATCTAATTCCATTTTGAAACAAACTTCTACATCTTTCTCCTAGTGCTGAAAATTACTAACTAGAGGAACTAATTTCTAATATTTGATTTCCATGGAAAGAAAAACACATGAAAATCAAAATACTTTCAGGTGGTGATGTTGAACTTCGATCTACTAATTTGGCATTGGTGCAAACTTAACTTATTCACACCATTTATAAAAACTATGTAGAGTTTCCACCTCCTTGAAGAGGAAAATTGAGATCACTATTGTGATTCACTCTTTGACATTCAAACTTCTTAGAATAGTAGATTTCACACAACACTGAAAACTATAAATCAAGAATTGATATCTTATCTTTTCTTGTCAAAATCTTCTTATAAAACTTTTAAATCTCTACAACTAAGTTGAAAACCCTTGAAAATATTTACATAGAACCAATTTGTAGTAGTATAGAGATCTTATGAGAGTCACCACTCAAAATAGTGAGAAAATTTTTTAAAATGATCTATCACATGACAAATCTGAACTAAACTTTCAACTTGTAATACTTGTAAATCATTAAACACTTTAGAAACAAGAAAACACTTTTGATCTATTCTAACTTTGACTTTACAACAACACTTTGAAAAAAAAAAACCCATCTAAATTGATTGAAGATGAGATCTCTTAGTAATACAATTTACACTCAACCTTCAAAGCTACTACTACAAATGAATAAGACATTACCAGAGTGCATGTTCTCTATCATATAGATTCAATACAATCCCTAGAAAATTCACCATTTTGTTGGTGTTTTAAAACATCATGTTTCAAAAACCTAGTGATAGGAATAGAATACATGTACAGGCAGCCAATTTCCATATTCAACATACTCATTCAGAAACTGGGGCCAACTATAACGTTGAACCCTTCTTTTACTTTAGGCTTTACAAAACCTATATGGTTGTACCTGAGATTCATTCTTATACACTTGAATCTAATAATGCAGATAATACCCTTAATCTTCAAATGTTTATGCAGACAACATAGATATCAAATATCTAGAATCATGACATATGAACTAGATAATCTAAGTGGGGGTAACTCTTTTCATCTCCTAAATGAAAAGGAAAAAGGATTTTGATTATAAATCTGATTTCAATGTAACCAAGACATGAACAACATAACATTTTGATCCTGTAGCTTATCAGTACCTTATAGATTAGGAAATCCAACAAATCACTAATATACATCCTTGGAAATCATTGAGACATTTCATGTATCAAGACATCATGATCTATCCATTCACCTCATGAATCAGACATTTGCATCACTTCTAAATCCCATACTCAACTTACCCCTTAATGAAATTTACAACTCTATGATGATAAACTAAGTATTTACATGAATTATTGAATCACAAGTAAAATATATACACATATACAACCTAGAACAAATTACAAAATGACAATATGCATCTTGTACATATATCAAGAAGATCACAAACATCATGAACATGAGACAAGATTCAGACTAAAGATTAACTTGCTACTACATTTTTTATTTATTTCCTTGAAACAAATACAATAAGATGCATGAAATTGAATCATAAAACTATTGAATAGACAAGGACTATCTATATTATCATCACTTGTTATTCATTACATGAGAGAAATGCTAAAGAATGGTGGAATCATAGTCACAATAGAAATTTCAACCTAACTATAACCATCCGTGTGGTATCACAATAGTGAAAAACATCCAAGAACTAGAACCAACCCAAGAGAAAGAAAGAAAACAAAACGATATAGGAGAGGAAAGAAGTCCTGGATCTGATTTGGAAATGACACATTTCAACTTGAATCTCCATCCCCTCCTACTACAAAGAATCTCTCTTCCCTCTATAACCAAAATTTTAAAGGAATCTCAGCATTGTGTTCAATCAAATGTAAAATATCTCCTCTAACTACTGAGAAACCTTATTCTAAAAAATACATCAGGTATGCATCTAAAATGTTGATAAAATCTTCTACTAAACTAATGTGAGAGTGAAAAATAGCTACAACCTTACTACCTTGGGAGCACACCCAGTTCACCATTTTGCCAAAAAATAAACATGAACTACCCTAATAGAACATGGTTGAAAATAAGCACCTAGGGAAAAACCATTAATAACTTAAATATTTTTCTTCTTATTCAAAAACCAACTTCAAATATGGAAAGTTCATTCTTAGAGCTTTCCATCAGTATATGACAGTCCTATGTTTTCTTATCAGAGATTCCATGGATTTCCATTTGAAGATCTAGTTTAGGTAAGATTCTTAGGACTAGATTTCATTGCATATATTTGTCTCTTATCTAAAGTCCAAACTTTATTATAATCCAAAGTTTATTTAAAAATTCTACATGTTCAAATAGTTGAAGGAATAACAATAAATTATTATTTTCTAAAACATGATTTTTTCCCTCTAGAATTTCATCTAGGTCAAACCTATTTGACCAAGCTATGATATGTGTCACAATGTGATTGAAAGACCTCTTCTTATTCACTTGTCTTGTCAGTATCTTCACCACCTAGGTACCACATGGCACCACCTAATTGATGCTTAGAGTGCCATGTCTGACTAGGCCTGATGCCATGTGGTGAACTCTGATTACATTGCCATGTTTCCATCTTAACATCCCTTTTGTCACATCATTGCAACATGATGATTTCATAACATGTGGCACCTCCATCCACATCACTACCTTATTAGAAACACCATCTCATCATTTGCACATCACCAACCTCTTCCATGTGGGGACCTATCGCTATGCACCATCAACACCTTCACGTTACTAGCGATATAGCGATATTGCACCACATGTCCTATGGTGCCATGCCATTACCTTGGGAAACATGCTAGGCCTGATCCAAAATGTGTCATTGTGATAATAATCCATGTGTTACCACTTTTCATCTTACCATTTGTCACTCAAATGCCATGTGTGTGGCATGTATCAGGTTCTTATTTGTCGAACTTGTTATGTGTGTTCTAGATCAAAACATGTTAGCTTTCCATCTAATTGGCTATGGTCTCAACAAGAGTTTCCTCTTTCTCCGTAAGCATAAAGTTGTAGACACTTATCACTTGTGTGTTTGCTTTTAAAAACACAACATAATAAGACTTTCACACCAATGTAGGATTACAAATGTGAATCCATGTTCCTCTTTTCTTTCATTGCTCTATGCCATGCTCTGTTCCTGCCTCCCTTAGGTTCATGTTTAGGTCAAAATGGTGGAAATAAAAGAGTTCATGATTGCCACCAAAGCAAAAGAAAACACAAACCTTGTTACTAGTGGGTGGCCAATTTGTTGCAACTGGGCAAGGTGTGTCATTTTCCCTCCTTAATGTTCTAGGCCCATAGATCATTTAATCACCCATTTTAGCCACAACCGCACAAAAAATACACCTAATTCTCATTTGTCACCATTACATGGGATAAAGACACATTCAAACTATGATGTCTTGGTCCCTCCTCCTGCATTTCGTGTAGAATTTTATTCAAAAGTCTATAGAGACTGGGTATGTAAGAAGGAGTACCAACAAACATGTCACTCCCCATAGTAAGTTTAGAGAATGTCAATTAATATACTAATTGGTAACAAGAATTGTTCTGAATTTAAAGGAATCAATAGTTAAGTTTGTCTATGGATAGTAACATGGAAGATTAGAATCAAATATTAGAGAACTGTGTTCCACTGTTAGAAATATTAATTTCTACTCCAATCCATCATTAAATGTTTTTAGAGGTTTAGGTTTAGGTTTAGGTTTAGGTTGTGTCAACTATAGTATTTTCTAGAGTTTTGTAGATAATTGTCTTGTCAGCAAATATTAGAAATTACTAGAGGTTGTAAACTTTCTTATAAAAGGGAGTGTTGTGTATCGATTTTGTCAATCAAAAAAAGGTAATAAAATACAATTGATTTTTATTGTGCTACAACACATTGCATTTCATAATTTATTCTTGTGTGCCTCTGCCCACCCATTAGAGTGGTATCAGAACCAAGTTCAAAAGAGGAGTTTGAAGGATTGTGCATAAGGAGGATTGCAACAGAGAAAGGGGATATAAAGTTATTCTGAGATCTATTAATTTTTTATTGTCCTATTTAGGTTTTGTTATATCTATGAATTTTGTTTATAATTTTCTATCAAGCACGGCTTTAGGGGGTTCTTAGGCTTCAATTCCAATGTTTTTTGGAAAGAATTATGATGATTGTTCTTTTAGAATGAAGCTTATATTTGATTCCTATGAGTTATTAGTTATAAACTTAACTGGTTATGCTAAACCAATAGATGAGTCTACTTTAAATGCTAATCAAAAGAAAAAGCTTGATAAAAAAAGCAAAAAGAATAAAAAAGCTCTGTAGATTATTGGACAAGATCTAGATGACTTAGTTCTTGGAAAAATTAAGCCAGGTGTTATAGCCAAGAAAGCTTGGGACATTCTTGAGACTGCATATCAAGGTACAAGTAAGGTAATGCTTGTTAAATTTGAAACACTTAGAAGAGAATTTGAGAATTTACTAATGAAGGATTTTGACTCTATAGAGAAATTTTCAAATCATGTTATGAATTTGGTCAATCAAGTAAGGATGAATGATGATGAGCTTTTTGACAAGAAAGTTCTAGAAAATATTTTAAGAAGTTTTTCTCCTAAATTTGATAATGTTGTGGTAGCAATTTAAGAATCTAAGGTTTTAACAACATTGTCTATAGATGAGGTGTTTGGATCCTTGTATAATCATGAAGATAGGCTGAACAATCGTAATGGTAATTCACTGGAGAATTCATTTAAAACATAAATGACATTTGGTAGAGGCATAGGAGGAGGAAATGCTAGATTTAGAGGAAGAGGAAGAGGCAAAAGTAATTTTCGAAAGGAAGAAAGGAGTCCAGATTTAGGAGGAAGAAGAAATCAATACTCCTATTCAAGGGGAAGATATAACAACCAAACATCACAAAGGTATGATAAATCAAATATTCAATGTTATTACTGCAAGAAGTTTGGACATTTTGTAAATGAGTGTCTAAAAAAACAAGATGATATGAATAAGAAAAATGTAAATTTTTCTAAGATTTATTCTAAGACATTGTTTATTACTTGAAATGTAGCTCAAGAGAGCATAAATGATTTTTGGTTTTTAGATAGTGGTTGCAGCAATCATATGATAGGAAATAAATATTTTTTTGGAAGTTTGGATAGATCAATTAAATTAGAAGTGAAGTTGAGAAATAATGAAATAGTGGAAGTAAGTTGAAAAGGCAAAATAAATGTTATAACAAAGCATGGTAAGAAATCTATTTCTGATGTATACTTTGTACTTGGTTTGAAACATAATCTTATAAGTGTGGGGCAACTTAGTTAAAAAGGTTATAGAGTTATTTTTGAGAAAAAATTGTGCTCTATATTTGATATTCCTCCTAGTGGCATTGTGATTGCAAGGGTAAAAATGACAAATAATAGAATGTTTCCACTTCAGATGAAGAGCAATATGTCTGATGAAGTTGTAGCAAGTTTCAAGGCAAGAAGTTAATATCAAACATTGATATGACACTTGAGGTATGGTCATCTAAATCTCAAAGGATTATCTTTATTGCAAAGAAAGGAAATGGTAAGAGGCTTGCCCCCAATTGAAGCATCATTAAGTCAATGTGAAAGTATTTTGGCTAAGCATCATAGAGAGAGTTTTCCAAAAGGGATGTCATATAGGGCAAGGTTACCTTTAGAAAATTGTGCATTCAGATATATGTGGTCCAATGAAAATGCCATCATTAGGGGGGGGGGGGGGGGGGGTAGGCATTTATTTCTTAATATTTATTGATGACTTCAATAGAAAGACATGGGTTTAATTTCTTAAATACAAATTTAAAGAATTCAAGGCTTTTTGTTGAGAAACAAAGTGGTTTATCTATCAAAGTATTGAGATCTGATCGAGGAGGAGAGTATAAGTCAAATGAATTTTTAGATTATTGCAGGGATCATAGAATTAAAAAGTGGTTTACTAATAGTTACACACCATAGAAAAATAGTGTTGCTGAGAGAAAGAATAGGACAATAATGGAGATGGCTAGGAGCATGTTGAAAGGTAAGAATCAGTATTATGCTGAGGTAGTTTCTTGTGCTATTTATATTTTTAATAGGACTCCAACAATGATTGTGAGGGACATGGTTCCAAAAAAAGCATGGAGTGGCAAGATTCATAGTGTTTCTCATCTCAAAGTATTTGGTTGTATTGCATATGCACATGTTCCTAAAGAAACTAGAAGAAAGTTAAATGATAAGAGTGAGAAATTCATTTTTATTGGCTATGATGAGCAATCCAAGGCATATAGGTTGTTTAATCGTATCACTAGAAAAGTCATTGTGAGTAGGGATGTTGTATTTAAATAGGATGAATCTTGGGATGGAAATGTAGATATAAATGTTATAGGTGTTGCAACAATACCATATGATGGGAATGATAAAAATGATCATGAAAATCAAGAGGATAAACCAAGTGACCAAGAAGGAACTCCAGCATGAAGTCCACTAGGAGATCACTTAGAAAATGAAGTCGAGCATGGAGAATCTTTGAGTTCACAAGTATGTAATAATTCAAACCCTATACTTGCACAATTGAGATCAAGGAAAGAAAACTAGAAGGTTGAGTGAGATTTATGATCAAGGAAGTAAATTAAATTTGCAATCAATTTTTTCTTTATTTACTCAAGATCCTATATATTTTGAGGATGCAATTGAGGAAGAACATTGGATTAATGTAATGAATGATGAAATAGAATCAATTGAGAGAAATGATACATGGAAATGAGTTGATTTTCCTAAGAACAAAGATTGCATTGGTGTAAAATGGGTTTACATGACTAAGCTTAAAGGTAATGGAGATGTAGAAAAATATAGGGCAAGGTTAGTTGCTAAGGGATTTTCAAAAGAATATGGGGTTTACTATAATTAGACATTTTCACCTCTAGAAAAACTTGATATTGTCAAAATAGTATTAGCTATTGCAGCTCAAAAAAAATGGACGGTTCACCAAATGGACATCAAATCAACATTTTTGAATCGATATTTAGATGAAGAAGTCTATGTGTAGCAACCATTAGGATCTGAAATAAGAGGACATGAAGAAAAAGTTTATAAGTTGAAGTTGGCACTCTATGGATTGAAAAAAGCTCCAAGAGCCTAGTATAGTAGAATAGATTCATACATGATAGAGAATGGATTCAAGAGAAGCACCACTGATTCAATGAACAAGGTCAGATTTTGATTGTTTGTTTATATGTTGATGACTTGATCTTCATAGGAAATTTATCTATTGACACATTTAAATCAGCAATGAAAAGGGAATTTGAAATGATAGATCTAGGATTGATGAAATATTTTCTTAGCATTGAAGTTACTCAAAATGATAAAGGAATTTTTTTTTGCCAAAGTAAATATGCAAAAGATATTTTTAAGAGATTTAGATTGATAAATTGTAGTCCAATTCCTACACATGCGGTAGTAGGCACCAAACTAAACAGAGAATATTTTGAGAAAGTTTTATATTCAACTATATTTAGAAGATTGGTTAGTAGTTTGATGTATATCACTACTACTAGACTAGATATTATGTATGGAGTGAGTTTAATCTCTACATTCATGGATTCACCAAAGAAATCACATTGGTAGGCAAGAAAAAAGATTTTGAGATATATTGAAGGAATTATGAATCATGGCATTTTTTATTCTACTTTAGATGACTTTTAGTTAGTTGGATATAAAGATAGTGATTTTGTAGGAAATACTGAGGATGGAAGGAGCACATATGTATATGCATTTCATCTTGGGATAGGTGTTGTAGCCTAGGCATCAAAGAAGCAATTTGTAGTAACTCTCTCATCAACTAAAGCAGAGTATGTAGCAGGAACAACAACAACATGTCAAGTAGTATGGATGTGATGGATTTTGAAAGACTTAATGCATGCTCAAGATGGACCTACTACAATCTATTGTGATAATAAGTCTTCTATTGCACTTTCAAAGAAGCATGTGTTTCACAAGAGGAAAAATCATATTGACACAAGGTATGACTTCATTAGAGATTTGGTTAATAACAAAGAAATTAATCTACAACATTGAAGATCAGAGGAGCAACTTGTAGATATCTTCACCAAGGCCTTACCACAAGTATAGTTTGAAATTTTGAAGGAGGCTCTAAGAGTTGTAAATATTGAAGAAGTTTTGTAATAGTTGATAGAAGAAATTAGGCGGAGTGTTAGAAATATTACTTTCTACTTCAATTCATCATTAAATGTTTCTAGAAGTTTAGTTTTAGGTTTAGGTTGTGTTGGCTGTAGTGGTTTCTAGAATTCTGTAGATAATTGTCTTGTCAACAAATGTTAGAAATTTCTAGAGATTGTAAACTTTCCTATAAAAGGGAGTGTTGTGTATCCATTTGGTCAATTAAAAAAGAGTAATCAAATACAATTAATTTTTTTTGTGCCACAAAATATTTCATTTCATAATTTATTCTTGTGTGCTTCTAACCACCCATCATCCACATAGTTGGATGTTACAATGAGGAAAGACCCACGATGAAAAGACAGAGAATGATACAAAGAAATCTATATTTAGAAATAAGAAACTATCAATGTTTACTTAAAGAAACCTTATTCAATATCAATTGGTAATATAATAATTTCATCAATCTAATGGATGGGATTCACTGATAAATACATCTGCAAAATGTGGTTTCACAGACCATTATCATTGCAAGTGCTCTTTCATGTTTTAAAATGATGATTCCCTACAATAAGGAAAGTATTTTAGTGACAATGAATCACAAGAGAATTACTATATTTGTAAGCAATAATTTCCTCTAAAGAGCTTCTTAGATCTAGAAATCTATGTCAGTACAATGGGGCTTCTTTAACACCCACACTTTTGAAGCTAAGGGAGATGTGCTATAAGGCCTACCTTCTCTCCTTTATGAACTTTCTCAAACCAAAAAACTTTAAGCTAGATCTAGCTAAACCTATTGCATCAACCTCCAAAACTGAATAACCTCTTTTAAAACATTTTGAATCTCATGATATCATCTTGTCAAATCTGATGAAAATTAGTCAAGTCTAAAAGTGGGCCTAGCTAAAAAAAAAAATTCAAATTGAAATAGCTAACATCTCAAATTGGTCCAAAAAAAACTTGCAATAATTAATATCAAATTTGACCACTGATTGACCATTTTAAAACATAGTTTATCACCTTCTACAACTATAAATTTTCTACCTAGAAGCTTCTAGAACTAGCTTTATAAACTAATAGAAATAGGTAACTAGGCTCTAAAATCTGACATGTTGATTCTTTGTTTTGTATTGTTGCACCTTGTCAAATTTTGTGTTATGATGATGCCTGGATCAAAAGATATTTACCATTAAAGTTTCCTTCTTAAAACTGTCTCCGAACAAACATGTTAAAAAATAATAAAATACATTCAATTTTGGCTTTGAAAATAGGTCATACTGACACATGGAGTCACAAAAATAAGGCTAGTGGTTCATTGTCATGAGGATAATATAATTATATTATTTCCACTCATGATGAATAACTAGGCACAATTGGTAGGCAGTCAAGGTGGGGTACTTAGAATTGTCGAAACGAGAACAATGGAAAAAAAGTGGTTTTTACAAATGGAATGGACTTGGGACATTGAGCAGATGGATTCATTAAGACTTGAAAACTAGAAGACTTAAACTATTTATAGAGTAAAATATTATGGTATAATTCATTTGGTCTCATCTATCACATAATATGAGTTATGACATCTTGAATAGGGCTACTAATCAATCTACATTTTATGACACCAGAAAAAAATCATAAATTGCATTTGGAATTGTGTTTGAAAACTAGTCAAAGAAATTTTTCATAGGCTCAAATCTAAAACATAGGAAGTTTTTAACACCTAGAATGAAATGAAAAAGGAATTTTATCATTTTGGTCAACTAGATTAAAGTGATAAGTCGTCAAATAGGGCTTCTCAGAATTTAGAACAGTTTGCATTAGTATGACAATAGTAAACAAATGACTTTGAAGGATTTAAAACCTATTCAAAACATAGGTTCTCTAATATTCATACTAAACATTCCCAAAGCGGTGAGTCACAAAACACAACTAGGTGAAATATATTCAAATACAAACTATGCTTCCTATCTCTATTTGACACTTAGGCAAAAATGCATATCTGAACATTGCTCAAAACAAAACTTCATGAAATGACAATTTATTAGTACAACACACATGTATATACTAAATGCAAGATGTTAGAAACATAAAATACCTCTTAGGCCTGAAATGAATAGCTAGGTACACATGTTTTAAATGCACTTATATAGACTCAGAATGACTCAAAATATTTCTAAGGTAATTGAAATAGGGATGCAATTTTGAGTCCCATCATTGTACTTAATGTTTATATCTACACCTATGGTTTTGAAAGAAAAATTTGGTGTGATTAATATGTTTATCTATAAAAATATTGGACATGTTGTACTTAATGTTTATGTCTACAAATATGGTTTTGAAAGAAGCATTTAGTGTAATTAATGTGTATATCTACACAAATATTGGACATGTTGTACTTAATGTTTATATCTAAACATATGGTTATGAAAGAAACATTTGGTGTTAAAATAGTACAAAAAGTTTTACAAAATTAATATTTTACAAGAAAATGCACTTGAAAAATTGTTAGCTCAGAAGCAAGAAGATGTTGTTGAAATAGTATAGAAAATTCTTGACATGAGAGGTCTGCAAGTGAGGGTGTTGACCAATCTTGAAAACTTGAATGTTGAAATGAAAGCTGTCAAGTATCAAACACCTATGTCCCTCTTTCTCTATCCCCTTCCTCTTTATTCATCTTTTTTGTAACTCCTTGTCACTCCCTCCATTCTTCTTCTTGTTTTGGCCCTTTTTTTTTCTTGAACATTCAAAGAGTTGTTCACATCATTCCTCATTAGTTCATATTTCAATCAAAATCAATTTTCCTTTGAATTAGCCATTTATTGATTTCCACATGTGCGAGTGAATTATGTTAAACATGATTCATTATTATGTCAAAACTTCATCTTTATTAGACCAAATTATAGCAAGAAGTACATTCTTTATTGTTCTATCATGATCATCGTGGAAATATCATCTAGATTTCCTAAAACCAACATATCCTAAAATTTTAAATGTTGGTTTCTTAGATTTTTTTGTTTGAAACATTTTTCTGGTTTTTGTGTACATTCTTTATCTTGTTGGGTAAAAGCACCAACCTATGTTACCCTTTTATACAGGAAAAGGCTAACAAAAGTATAATTGTTCATCTTCAATGACATAAAAATGGTAGTATTATTTAGAATTTTAGAATGAAGTAAACTAATGAAATGTCTAGAAATGAATGAAGTTTAGGATTATAATTTTTAATAATTATTTTCAATAAGAATTGATACATTTTTCTAATTTTTAAAGACAATGTTTTACTTGCTAAAAAACACTAAAAATTAGGGGTCTATTTCCCACCACAAAACTATATGGAAAAAACCTTATTTCCCTTCGATGTTAGATTATGATATCGATAACATATATAGCTAGAACAATAAAAAAATAAAAATCGGTTTTAGACCTATATTTTATCTTTTATAATGACTCAAATTTCAACTCACCTAAAATTGATAGTTTTGATCTCCCACCACATTTTTCAAAACAAATCTATTCTAAAAATATAAAAATTTATACATTCTTGAAGAGGACTCTCTCCTCTAGAATGTCATGTGGTTTTTATAATTTTTTAATATGATTTAATAGTTTTTCCTTTTTGAAAATTGACATCTTCTTGAGTGCTAAAATATGCACTTGGAGAATTTTTTAATTACAATATAGTATATCTAATTAAAAACTATAAACTATTTAAAACATGCATTAAATAGACATGCATATATAACTTAGTTATAGTGAATTTTCCTAGATCATAGGTTTGAATAAAATTGAGTTTTAGATAGAAATAATCAAATTCATTTGTTTTGATAAATCAGCCTGAAAGGTGACACAACAGATTTCTCCTTTCAAAGTTTGCATGCATGGGATCTTTAAAGAAAATACACTTCTCCCAAAAAATTTTACCCTCCAATTTATTATACTTAAGATATTAAGATATTAGGATTTTTCATGATGACCTTGGAATTTTTCATATATTGCATCTACATTTGTGTTGCCACTTCTTATAAGAGTGTATCAAGGTTGAAAACCACTTCAACATCCTTTGCATGGCTTAGAGGTAATGTAATTGTTGCAAAGGCTTCTATAAGGAATGAGCCTCATGATTATGGCATTTAAATAGAAGTGGAACTTTCTTCTCTAATTCCTTTCACTCAAATATTGACTAAAGAAATTCTTCCAATAGTGAGAATAGAGGCTACAAATTGCTTAGAGCTAATGGACCTTGAACCTATGCCACATTTTCTAAAGAGATGGGAGAAGTTACTATTGGATTCAATACTTTTGAACATTTTGGATCATATAGTGATGCCCAAATTAACAACAACAATAGATACTTGGGATCCTAATAGGGAGACTGTGCCAATACATCCATGGTTACATCCTTGGCTTCCATTGTTGGGCTAGTGTATGAAGCCTTTATATCCAACCATTCATTTTAAGTTGGGGAATGTACTTCATGTCTGACATGCAAGTGATGCATCTGCATATGCAATTTTATCACCTTAAAAAACTATATTTTATCTTGCTAGCTAGGAACAACTGATTATTTAAATTATTTTCAATTGAAAAAATATTTCTCCATCTTCGATTAACCTAAATCCTTGCTTCTCCTAGTCATATTATTTGTCTATTTTTATATATTCTATAATAGATTTTAAATTTCTTTCTCCATGTTTTCATGATGCATAGCAAATCCATATTGTTTGAGTAAATAATTAATAATTAATTATTTATTCTATTTACTTAAGCTTACTTTGGTAAATGTATTTATTTAATATTTTGTATTTAATGCATGTAGTGGTTAGTTGTTGACAACGCGAGAGTTTTTTCCCTTCTAGCATGTTCCAGCTTTTTGTGGAAGTGTGATTGGTTGTCAACCTTATCTTCTACCACCTTCCAGCTTGTTCTACAAGCTTCCTTGAGGTCTTTATAAGTGACCTCTCCCTCTTTGTATTTTCATGCAATCTCGTTATCACTTTACATTATAAATACATTTTCTCTTATGTTTGCTTATTTTGTCTCTCATGTCCATTTAGGGTTTTTCCCTTTCTCCACGCTCTTCCTCTCCTTGGGTTCTCTTTGACAAGTTCTCGTATGTAGGTGATCTTGAGCATCTTTGGAGTTGGATTTCATCAACTCCAACATGGTATTAGAGCCTTCCTACTACTACTTCTTTGAAGGATTTTTGAAGCCATGATTTGAAGTCACAAACCCCAGTTTGTTTGTGCATTTTTTCTTCAAATTAGGGGATTAGTGCATTTTTGAAACACTTTAAGCCCAAACAGATGCTGCCATTGGATCCAGAAGGCCGTTTGTAGTTAGGATTCATATAAAACTAATTGATTTTGCAGACAAGGCTCTGGGAGGCAAAAAAAATTTCATTCTAGGGCTTTCCATATGGTCGTATAGACACGTAGCACATTAAAAAAATTAATTTTTTTAAAAAGGCGTGCCACTAGGTGGCCACCACCGTACCACCCAACAGTTGCCTGTGTGCAACCTGTGCCCCACCTCCACCACAACACCACCTTCGACCACCATCTCCACTGCGAAGCAACCCAGTTTGATGCTCTGCTAGGTTTTGCCACCCCTGTGGCCACCTCCGTCGATAGTCACTGCTCTGCAAACTAAGCAACCACTTCAGTGCTCTATTAGCCACCCAATCCAATCTAGTTCTAACACATGGAAAGAGTTCTTTCCCCATCATCCATTTTCATCTGCACCACTTCAGCACTGACATTGGTACCATCAGCTATAATTTGAGCACAATTGGCCAAGTGTTGGGGTGACACGTGGCTCGGGTGCCACATGGCACCTTGTCACGTGCACCTACCATGTCACCCCTGACATAGCAGCCATTTTCCACATGGCATCCACATGGCACTGCCACATGGTAGCCATGTGGCACTTTTTTGTCACAACGGTCATTTAACTGTCAATTTTAAGCTTGCAAATTACTGACATCAGCACTACATCATCAGACCACCTTGCACTCTCCTTCTAGGTCCTTTTTGACCTACTCTCAATTTTTTGGCCATAACTTGAGCATACGAAGGTATTTTTCCAATTCGAAAGAAGTGTTGAAAAGTTAATTCTTAGATGGAGACATTGGTATAGGTATTTTTAGGTTTTGGTGCCTTTTTGTAATCCATTTTTTAGTTGAATTCAAAAAATTTTATTTTGACTCCGAAAAGAATATCTTTTGCATCTCATGCCCATTTTTTGAAAACTTTATATATCTGGAAAGCTGGTTTTGTGTACTTTCCAAAAATGTGGTCCATTTCCTAATTTTTTAGCCCATGCTCTTTCTATCATAGTTTTGGCATTTTAACTATATGGTAGATATCTTGAGTGTTTTAGGCCTAAGGATCATTTTCCTAGCATGGTTTCCTTTGTTTCTTGCTGTATTTTATTTTGTTATACTTTGTTTTACGTTTTGATCATTGTAGCTATCATTTTGGAGTAGTTTTATGTATCGCACTAAGACAAAGTGTCACTCTTGCATTCCGGGGGTCATGACCATTGTTTTGAGTCAGTTGTACATGCACTATTTTTATAAAGCACCATGGGGGGGATAGTTGTTTATTGTTTTAGGCATTCTCCCTTTGTCAAGTGAGTGTCCCTTCCATGACATTAGCCCCATGTAGCATCAGTGCGACTGTCTTTATAGGTGTCTGTACCTCTTCCTCTCTTGTCGTTCTTGGTTCGTTTGCAGCATACTTTGGCCCACCTTTTTAGTTCCCTATCATCTCACCCCATCTACATTAAGGGGGGGTTATTCTATTTTTCTAATGCATCCATAGTTTGATGGTTCGATAGTGTGAACTATGTATTCAGTGGTTGATCCTATGTACAAGGCAACTGTAGTGGTTGGCTACCTATGCATTTCATTGAGATGGATCATCTACCATATAGACATGCTCAGTTCATGCCTTCTTCTTCCATGGAGGTTCTTCAGATTAGTAGTTCTCTTTCTGATGGCAGATTTGTGACTTCTTCATGCTTCAGTGATGCCCTTCATAATCACTCCTTGTTCCTATTTTAGGGGACATTTCCCTAGTTGGAGGCTTCTTTAGTTCTTCACTAGGTTCTTACCTCTTTTGGGGGGAGGGTTTTTCCCACATGGTTTTCTCTCTTTCCCCATTTTTTAGAGGTTGCATTTTGTTGCATTGTACATGGGTACCTAACATGGCCTCATTGTTAGTGCAATTTTTTATTTTTCCTTTTTTGCTAGGTTTTTCCTACACTTTTTAATAATCTTGCTTAGGTTAATAAAGCATGTCTTATTAGGTGAATGGTTGTGAGGTGTCACCTTCCTACATGTGAGCATCCATTAGCTATCTTGGGAAGATACTTTGCTATCTTTAGTTCGATAGATGGTTGCTCCTCATTGGTTGGTGTTGACACCTCCTCCCTCTTCCTAGCCTATATAAGCATGCTACCTGGCTTGTATTTGCATCTCTTATTTTTGCATCCTCTTAATGCTATTTTGCTTCAAGCATTTGCATTACTCTCTTGGAGACTAACTCTATGATGCTATTTTGATTTTGTATCATTTGCATTCATAGTTTAGATATTTACTCTTTGCACTAGTTTTCTAGGTTATTAATCTTTTCAGATTCTAACATGGTATCAGAGCTTTTCTATGTGCAAGAGTAGATTTTAGTTTCCTTATTTGAGAGATTCGAGGGGGGCAAATAAACTTTATTGTAGTTTTTTGAAAAACAAAGTATGCTCTTCTCTTGCATCTTTGGATGATCTTGAGAATCAGAAAAGTTTTGACAAAAACAGTTTTTCTCTGGGGTTTCAATCTCAAATTTGACAACCAACTTGCATATTTGGAGTTTTCAATCAGTTTTGCAGGTTCCAGCATGCCATTGATGGACTTAAGAAGCTGATCCAGCATTTTCATGTCATATTTTGATTGCTGGGGTCGTTTTCTGATTTTTGGAGCCGTTTTTCACTATTAAAGGCATCTGATTTACACTACAACAACATCTTTTGTTCATCAGCAAGAAAAACAGTTTCTGGGTTTTGTTCGCAGCCCCAAAAAACCATCTGGGTGTCTTTTAGATTTTCCATGCAAGTTGTTTATTTTTTAGAATCGAGCATGCAAAGCTATAGCCATACCCCTCTCCGTTGACAGCCGCAGATCTGAATGCAGTTTTCAAATGTCTCGTTCTTTCTCATACGGACTCCGATTTTGATGATTCTTGTTATGAACTTGGCTATTTTTTTGTGCTCTATCCACTAATAGAGTTAGTTTTTGATTTTCATGCATGAATTCTTCAGAAATTGCAGATTCTCAGCCATGACTGTGCACAGTTCTCATTTTGAAAACTTCGGAGGATCATAACTTTCTCATACGACCTCATATCGAGGCGATTCTTTTTTTGAAAGTGCATGATTTTTTGAGTAGATCGCAGTGGTGCTATTTGTTTCCTTGATTATTGTGCCCAAGTTTCACTTTTAGCATATTCTCTTCATGAGGGTTTGTAATGCATTGAAATCAAGACCACTAAATATCTCTTTCTAGTGGTAATTGTAAATGCACTAAAATAAAGTGCCAAATCATATTTCTTTTGGGGGGGTTCTTTGATTGAGTAAAAAGGGGGGGGCATTGTCGTGGCTAGATTCTCTTCCTTTTAGCATTTCTTTGCATTCCTTCATCATGGATCAAACAAATATGCCCATCCTAACTCCATACAATTACTTTGAGTGGAAATCACACATGATAATTCACTTAAGGAAAGCTGGATTAAATAGGATAACTATGGGACTTGAAACTGAACCTGCTAAAGATGAAGACAAGCCTAAGTGGTTTAACAAATGTGATGAGGCATATGAAACATTGTGTTTGTCTATTTCTCCTAACTTGCTATTTCACATTGAGTCTTTGGATACACCAAATGAAGTATGGACAAAGCTAGAAACATTATTTGGCACACAAGATTCAATGAGGGGTCATATGTTGGAAAATGAATTAATTAGTTTGAGTCCAGGCAATTTCAACACAATCCAAGATTTCTTCACCAAATTGAAATCACTAAGGCTGCAGTTAAAACAATGTGGAATTGAAAAGAAAGATGAACAACTGATTCTCAGTATTCTCTCTAAGCTAAGTTTAGAATATTCTGTGTTTGTCTCTACCTTCTATGCTACTAAGGGTGCACTTGGTACTCAATTCACCATGCCATCTCTAGATGATTTTGCTGTCAATCTTACTCGAGAACAGGACAAGCTAATCCAGATGGGCACTCTTAAGTCCTCTAAGTCACATGCCTTAGCAACCAACCAAGGCACAAAAGAACAAAAAAGACAAAGTAGTAACAACAATAGTAAGGATGAGAAACAAAATAATAGTGAGGAAAAGAAGGATCAGATACCAATTGCTTCAAAAGAAACTATTGATACCTCATCCTCCAAGGGCGATAAGCCTAAGAAAGAAAAGGTTAAATGTGCCTATTGTAAAAGACCCAGTCATGATGAACATAAATTTTTGAAGAAACAAATTGATCACTTGACATACATTCTTGAGAAGAATAATATTAGTGTTCCTGAGTCTATCAAACAAAGTTCTAATGAAGAGTCTAACAAGGCAAAAGAAAACAACAAGGGGAAAGGAAAGGGCAAAGCTCTTGTTGCAGTTGCTTCCTCACCATCCACTTGGGTTCTTGATTCGGGTGCTTCACACCACATGGCTTCATCTAAGGAAGAACTTGCATCCTTAGAGCCATGTACTATGCCTTCTATTTTGATGGGTGATGACACTCCTATTGAGGTGTGTGGGAGAGGGTCTGTTGATGTGGGGGATGGCACATTCCATGATGTTCTTTGTGTACCCTCATTATCAACTAATCTCCTATCAATATACCAAATCACTCACACAGGTTTAGGCAAGCGGGTTGAGTTCACTCCTGATTCAGTGGAGATACATGAATTGCATAGTGATTCTGTAGTTGCAGTTGGGAGAGCAGATCATCAGTCACGGCTCTATCTGTTTTCTCACTTTGTTCCTGATCCTCCTTCATCTGTTTTGCTCACTCACTCTAATGATGTGAGTAAATTATGGCATGAGCGGTTTGGCCATCTTAACTTCCGCTATTTGCATCAACTCAACCAGCAGAGCATGGTCATAGGGTTGCCTTCGGTTCAATTCTCAGGAGGTGTTTGCCAAGGTTGCATTCTTGGTAAGCATCCTAAGGAAAAGTTTGACAAAAGTAAGGCATGGAGAGCTTCACAGATACTAGAGTTAGTTCACAGTGATTTGGCTGGTCCATTTCAACATCCTTCTTTCAGCAGAGCCCGATATGTCCTCACATTCATTGATGACCTTTCTCGATATACATGGGTGTACTTTCTCAAATAGAAGTCAGAGGTATTTGACCATTTTCAAGACTTCAAAAATTTTGTAGAAAAGCAATCTGGGAAAGCCATCAAGATTTTGCGCACAGACAATGGTGGTGAGTATGTCAACCATCGGTTTGAAAGATTTTGCACTTCAGACGGGATTGATTTACAACATTCAATTCCATACAATCCTTAGCAAAATGGTGTTGCAGAACAGAAGAATAGATCCTTGAAGGAAATGGCAAACTGTATGATTCACCCTAGATCTCTTGCACCACAGTATTGGGCAGAAGCCATTAATTGTGCTTGTTATATCCAGAACCATGTTCCTCACCGAGCCTTGAAGGGAGTTACTCCTTTTGAAGCTTGGAGCGGTCAAAAACCATTAGTTAAGCACTTTGGAGTTTTTGGCTCCCTTACATGGGCCCACATTCCTACAGAGAAACGTAAGGCCTTGGATCCGCAAAGCAGACCTTGCATATTTGTAGGTTATCCTGATGGTGTGAAGGGTTATCGGTTGCTCCACCCTACTACACATGAGTTATTCATTGAGAGGAGTGTTCAGTTTGAGGAGGGATCTTCAAGCTCACTTTCTATCACTTCTCCAACTTCTACCTTGACATTAGAGTCACTTGGAATACATGACAGATCTTTTGATGAGTCAGATTCACCTGAATAGTCTTCTACCTCTACTTCTGATTCAGAAAGTGATTCAGAGAACTCACCTCCTTCCTCTCCTAGTCATCATTCAGAGGTTAATGATTCCCCTCCAGATTCTCCATCTTCTTGCCCACTTTGGGCTAGACAGACCTTGCAGTCTGCAGGTGATTGGGTTGGGGATCCATCAGACACTAGGTGAACTCGTTCGCAATTCTAGGATGCTCCACATGTCTTCATTGCTACTACCTCAGATCCACAGTCCTTTCATGAGGCTTCTGGTATTTCTGAGTGGGATACAACTATGCAGGAAGAGTATAGTTCCTTGATGAGGAACCACACTTGGGATCTTGTCCCTCTTCTTAAAGGAAGAAAACTTGTTCGATGTAAGTGGATCTATCGGACAAAATTTGTAGCAGATGGGTCAGTTGACAAACACAAGGCTCGCTTGGTTGCCAAAGGATTCTCCCAGGTTCTTGGGATTGACTACTCTGAGACTTTTGCGCCAGTTGCCCGAATGAATTCCATTCGAATTGTTCTTGCCATTGCTACAGCTAATCATTGGGAAGTACATCAGATGGATGTGAAGAGTGCTTTTCTTCATGGTGACCTTCATGAGGAGATCTACATGGAGCAGCCACAGGGCTTCCTTCAGGATTCTTCACTTGTGTGTCATCTTCGAAAGTCTCTCTATGGCCTCAAACAGGCTCCTCAGGCCTGGTATGCTAAGATGGACTCCTTCCTTCTATCAGTTGGGTTCACTCGGTGCCATTCTGATCCTAATGTGTACATTTTGCAACAGGGTGATTCACTTCTATTTTTGGTTTTGTATGTTGATGACTTGCTGATCACAGGAAGTTCTTCACCCACTATTAAGGCTGTCAAAGTGGCCCTTCAGGACAATTTTTTGATGATTTTCTTGGGCTTGTTGCATTACTTTCTTGGGATTGAGATCCTTCAGTCTCCTTCTGGGATCACCATCACACAATCCAAGTATGCTCTACATTTACTCTCAAGGTTTCATATGGCTGACTATAAGCCTGCTCTGACTCCCTTCCTTTCTGGAGTCAAACTTGAGGCTCAATGTTCTTCTCCACTTGTTGATGGCACTTTTTATCGCTAACTTGTTGGGAGTCTCATTTATCTGACTCATATGAGACCTAACATCTCCTATGCTATAGGCATGGTCTCTCGATTCATGCAGGAGCCCCATGAGTTACACTGGAAAGTAGCCAAGCGGATCCTTCACTACATTCAAGGTTCTCATAGTTGTGGGATTCACTATGCAGCAGGTATTGAGGTTGATTTGGTGGGCTACACAGATTCAGATTGGGCAAGTGATTATGAGGATCGCAAGTCTACTTCAGGGTATAGCTTCTCACTTGGGTCAGGTCATGTTTGTTGGTCGAGTAAAAAGCAGTCTGCTATTGCTTTGTGTTCTACTGAGGCTGAGTATCGGGGGGCTGTAAATGCCGCCACTGAGGCCATTTGGATTCAACATCTTCTCACTGAGTTTGGTATCCAGATCAGACGGCCATCAGTCATATTTTGTGACAACCAGAGTGCCATTTAGATCTCACGGAATCCAGTTCATCATCAACGGACCAAACACATAGAGCTCCACATGCACTACATCCGAGAGCTCATCCATGGTCATTTCATTGACCTTCACTATTGTCCGACTTCCGAGCAAGTTGCTGATATCTTCACCAAACCCTTCACTGAGAGCAAGTTCCTTCATTTGTGAGCTTTACTGGGGGTGCGGGATGCTTCATCTTTTGGGGGGGGCCTCTTCCTCTCACTCGGAGTCTTGAATTTTTTGTGGGGGGGTTTATTTTCTCTCTCTCTTTTGATAAATCTTATGTACATGGGTACCTCATCAGGCTTGACTTGTCGGGACCCATTTCTACATCCACCTAAGCTTCGCTTATGGGGGGTGTTAGTGTAGTTTTTTATTTTTCCTTTTTTGCTAGGTTTTTCCTACACTTTTTAATAATCTCGCTTAGGTTAATAAAGCATGTCTTATTAGGTGAATGGTTGTGAGGTGTCACCTTCCTACATGTGAGCATCCATTAGCTATCTTGGGAAGATACTTTGCTATCTTTAGTCCGATAGATGGTTGCTCCTCATTGGTTGGTGTTGACACCTCCTCCCTCTTCCTGGCCTATATAAGCATGCTACCTGGCTTGTATTTGCATCTCTTATTTTTGCATCCTCTTAATGCTATTTTGCTTCAAGCATTTGCATTACTCTCTTGGAGACTAACTCTATGATGCTATTTTGATTTTGTATCATTTGCATTCATAGTTTAGATATTTACTCTTTGCACTAGTTTTCTGGGTTATTAATCTTTTCAGATTCTAACGCTCATTGCTGGGACCTATTCTACATTTCTTAGTTTTGTGAGCTTAAGGTATTTCCCTAAGTTGCACTTAAGGGGGGGTGTTAGAGTAAATAATTAATTATTTATTATTTATTCTATATACTTAAGCTTACTTAGGTAAATATGTTTATTTAATGTTTTTTATTTAATGCGTGTAGTCGTTAGTTGTTAACAACATAGGATTTTTTTCCCTTCTAGCATGTTCCACCTTTTTGTGGAAGTGTGCTTGGTTGTCAACCTTATCTTCTACCACCTTCCAGCTTGTTCTACAAGCTTCCTTGAGGTCTTTATAAGAAACCTCTCCCTCTTTGTATTTTCATACAATTTCATTATCACTTTACATTGTAAATACATTTTCTCTTGTGTTTGTATATTTTGTCTCTCATGTCCGTTTAGGGTTTTTCCCTTGCTCCTTGGCTTCTCTTTGATAGGTTCTCGCATGCAGGTGATCTTGGGCATCTTCGGAGTTGGATTTCATCAACTCCAACACATATCATCTTAGGATAACAATAAGGAAAGTGGTTTCAAATATATGAATAAATAAGTCAAAGTGAAATTCAATTAAATAAATAATTTGTGCATTCAATGCTATTTAATGAAATACTAAACCAATTAATCATCACATACTTATAATGTTCAAAGTATACAAAAAGTAAGATCTTGGTATATAAAATTTCAGTAAACAATAAAGGGAACAAAATTCAAATAGGGAGTCATATAGTATCTAACTTTAATTATGAATTAAACATAATTTCAAATACAATCCTATTTACAATTTAATATCATTATGTATATTTTGTTAGTCCACACCAAAATCAATAACCTTGTTTTTACTATATAATCTTTTTGTTAGTCAATAGCCTTTTTCTTTTTTTTAATTTGGGAAGTAATTCACTTGAATTAGGCATACCATGTTTTCTATCCACATAGTAATAGGACAAAGCACAAAAAATTCCTAGAATTGTTGTTCATAGACCCAATGGATATCCATACACACCCAATTTGAAAGATGCTACCATTAGATCTCCCTGTTTTAGATAATCATATAACAATTTTGGTTATGGTGCTCAGCCCATGAGCAGTCTAAGCCTTATCTTTTCCTGGATGTTAGCCATGTACATTCTATTTTTCCTTTGATTAAATTAGAAAAATGACTTAATCCCCACATACCTTTCAAGAATCAATTACATTCAACATTGAGATCATTGCAATTCTTTTTATTAATGGTGGAATTTAGTTTTATGATTGCAAAGGAAACAATTAGAGTTAATGTGTTTCTTGATCAAAATAAATAAGTGGGAGAGTAAAAATTTATCCATAACCCAAAATGACTGAGGAAATCAAAGGCTTATGAAAACAAAAAAGGAGTACCTCTTAGAATTAGAAGATCACCTAGCATTTGGTGGAGCTAAGAAAAGTGTCTAGGGTTGATAAAATTGAGCTAATATTGCATGTATCTCATGCTTCCAAATCTATTTATTTTTCTATTCAACAAAATAGGAAGAGTTTGTATAGTAAAAAATCATTTTGTTTATTCTATGTATTGTGTAATATCTGCTATGATATGTTTTTGTGAAATCTCTTGCAAACTCTATCTATTTTTCGTGGTTTGCTTTTTTTTTTTGGTTGGATCTTGAGGTAATTCACTTTGCATAGGTTGGGTGAGTACTATTGTTTTATTATTTGGATTTTGGAATATGTATGCAACTGGATCATTTTTCTATCCTTTAGATAATATGTAATAAAGTCACCTTAAAGAAGATCTATCTAAATATATAAAGAGATACATGCTTAGAAGGAAATATAAAGACATACATGTTTAGAAGGAAAGGAAAATAATATTTGCATACCTACCTCTTTTTTCCTAGAAGAAAATCGTAGAGGAAGGGCATGTAGATCACAAGGGCATGACACAACAATGAAATTATAGAGCAAGGGAACATCACTATAATGAAATCGTAGAGCAAGGGCAAGACATGAAAATGAAATCATAGAGAAAGGGCACAAAATGAAAATGAAATTGTAGAGAAAGGGCACATCAATGAGATGCAAAGATCACTAGGACACGATGACCAAATTCATTGATCACAAGGGCCACAAAGCATTCATAAAACTACCTCTTTCACATGTAGCTCACTCCACATCTTTCATGGGAAGATCTCCACAATCAAAATCAATAGGAAAATGATTGTTGTGTTTTCTATTTTCTTTTTAATTCTTGCAAGGGTGTCACAATTACGATGCTAATGCCAGTATTGCAATAGTGTCAGGGATAACTGTAAAAAGAAAACATGAAAATTAACACAAATTACATTGTTATCGCAAATTGCCATCTCAATTTGACCACAAATGATATAGTGTTAGTGTCAAGTTTGGAAATGATGCACCATGTTGTCTGAAAGGTAAAGGATCAATTATACTAAATGATAAGATTAAGTGTGATAAGGGTATGTGTAGGATCATGGTATGCCAAAAAGTGCTGATTTAAAAAATATGTAGTTTTGAAATGCCTCAAAGCATTTCAAAATCTATTCCAAATTGTTTCCCTCCCATCTTGATACTAAATGAAAAACAGTAATACCAAGGCCTACTATATCTTTTGATACCAACCCTATATGGTCAACTTAAAAAATGTCCCATTGGCATGTTCTTTTATGCTTTTAACTTCCAACATGTAGCTGACGACTTTTTTTCACCAATTTTTTTTGAAATGAAGAGGTTTTCTTAATAATATTTTTATCTTTCCATAAATGTAAGGTTTTTAAAATTACAAGATCAATAAGTAATTATTACTTATTTTCTAATGGAGTTAGGTATAAAGTTTTGATTGACACACTACTTGAAAAACAACTATAACTTTCAAATCATACAACATTTTTGAAATCCAAAATATTTATCACATTCTACGTTTCTTATATTATAGGGAGAAAGAAAAAGAAAAATTAAATTTTACAGAGTTTTGAATTAGTTAAGGTGGTCAAACACAAGATTTTTTTATTTCAAAAATAATAAAGTAGAAAAGTAATAACTAATTATTCATTTAGAATAAAAAAATACCAAAAAATGTGTCACATCCAAGAATGAGTCTACTTCTTATATCTATAATATTATTTAAAAATATTATAATTTTCTTTTGATTAAGGTGCTCAGACATATGTCTACTTCTTATTTTGGTCCTAAAATTTTCGTACTATTGCATTAAAATTCAAAATTTTGACAAATATATTTTTAAAATCTTTTTAGATAAGGCATAGTAGTTTAGATACTAAATTCAATTTCCAAGAGATTCTTTTGTTTCAAATTTTTGATATAAAGTTTATAATAGGTAGAAAATTGCATGTCAAGTTGACATAACCCTGATTTGCTAATTTTTTATTACCACTTAAGAGCTTAGTTTGGTTGACCATGATCCTGCACAAACCTATAATGCACACTGGGTTGAAGGTCTAAATTATAAATTGTTGAGTGTGGCACACTTTGTTAATTCATATTATAGAGTTAAGTTTCAAAATAGGAAAGAAAAGATCTATGATATTAGTGGTGAACCAATGGGAAGTGCGAAGAGAACTAGAGGCAACTTGTTCTATCTCAGCCTATATGCTAAAACATCTTTTTTGTACAGTTTGAAGATGTTTGGCTATGGAATAGGAGATTTTGTCATCTAAAATTTCATGATCTTGTTTATATTAGGAACAAGAATAGAGTAAGAAGATCTCCAAAGATGAGTAAATCAGATAATGTAATGTGCAAAACATTGTCAATTGGGAAAAATGGCAAAGTCTAGTTTCAAGAGAAAAGTTTACTCTTTTGATAATGTTTTGAAATTTGTTCATACTAAATTATATGGTCCTATAAGAGGTTAAATCTACTATGGTTATAAGTACTTTATCCCATTTTTTGATGACTATTCTAGGATGATGTCTATGATTTTTCTTAAAGAAAAATGTAATGCTTTTCAAATGTTCAAGAGGTATTTGGCTAGAGTGAAAAAACAAAAATTGAAGAGTTTGAAATGATTGAGGTCTGATAGTTGAGTAGAATTCATATCTAATTAATTCAACATATTTTATAATGATAGAGGTATCATAATGTAGATGTATGCACCTAGAAATCTACCAAAAAATGGTATAGCTAAAAGAAGGAGTAGATCTATCATGGATTGTGCAAGAAAATAGATGATTGAAAATAATGTCTCACAAAAATTCTAGAGAGAAGTTATAAGTAATTTTTTAATACCTTTAATCATATATGAGTTAAGAAAGGCACTGAAAAAATACCTTTTCAACTTTGGTATGGTCATGCACCAAATGTGAATTACTTCAATTTTTTTTTTAAAGAAATGTTATAGTTGGAAAGATACTAGGAAAGTTAAACTTGATGCAAAATTTGATGAAATCATATTCTAAGGATATTGCAAAAAGAGGAAGAAATATAAATGTTTGATTTCTAACACTAAAAAGATTGTGAAAAGTGCAAATGGTAGAGTTGATGAATTTGTGGAAATGAATAAATTTGAATGCAAGATGAAATCTAAAGATTACATAAATTTTGTATATGGCGATGAAGGAGAATGTAGTATCATTCCTAAATCATAATGTCCAACTAAAGTGATCTAGATTAAGGACATTACTCAGTCTCACCAAAGGAGGGTTGTTGTGCAACAACAACTTCTCAAGCATCAGACTATAAATGTTGAGAAATAGGTAGTGGTTGTCGACCATCAGATGGATAAACCTATGATATGGGAAAAGATACAACAAGAAGGACATGAAGAGAGTGAACATGAACAACCAATTAAATGACCACAAGAAGTAAGAATATAACATACACAATCTGATCAAATCATTGGAGATAAATATTTTGGAATTATGGCAAGAAAAAATTTGAAAAATGATACATGTTTTTTGTGTGAGTTTGAACCAATAACAATTAAGGAAGCACTTGAGAATGAACATTGGATAAGAATTATGCATGAGGAAATTGATTAGATATTGAAAGGAATAAGACATGGACACTATTGTCACAAGAGTTTGCACCTTTATCCAAAGTTTTTACCTAAGGACAACCTTGCGAAACATGAAAACAACCTCCAAATTGTGGGACTTCAACTATGAGATTGTGTCTCCAAAGAAGATCAGTTTCCTTATTATCAAGGTGCACCCTAACTATTTCTTAGGAGGAAATGGGAGAAAGAATGCATGGAAACAAATCTATCTATTCTACAATAGAGAGGTGATGCACCAAAATAGTATATGAATCTACTTCTTTTCCAATGACTACACTAGAACTTGATAGATTTCTCAAAATATACCATTATTTAGATCTTTTCAATCTCAATATCCTAAATAAGGCAAGAGACAATTAAAAAAAAGGAAAAGAATACAATAGATTCACTTAAACTAATTAGTCACCAAATATGGACATGATCATATGATTTTTGAATTGTCAAAATACATTAAGCAAATGAGGCCACCAGAGTATAGATACATAGCTAATAGAGAATGGATACAATAGAGAAAATTCTATTGAGTGAAGACAGAATTATAGAGAGACCTTGAAAATTAGAAAAAAAGGAGATCCCATAGGAAGGAAAGAAAGCTTTCTTTTACAGCTCAAACATAACTCCAAAAGCTTCACAACTTCATTCACACATTCAAGATTGTTAAAGGGTGATAGGGGAAGATCTAGATGATATATTAGATTGGGTACACTTTCAGAGGCATGAAAATCATCAAGAAACTCTAACTAGAAGAAACCATGAAGTGATATTAATGATTTTATTTATTGCATAAGGCCCTATAGATGGATAACCGATCCACAACAACATGTCTTTCACATACTTTTAGCATGATCATAACTCAGGATTGGTTGAGATTAATCATAGAAATTAGATTCAAAAAACAAAACATCTTTTCCTTTACTCCAAGCTTGACAAATCATCAAAATCAATAGTCAACTAAAATCAATCACCATGTTTCACCATATGGACCAATCATATTATTTCCTTTTCCCACTCCATGAACTCTTATGGTATTGACCATCGCATAGGATCATGGTGTTGGTCTAGTTTTCACTTCAAATTTATCATAATCCATGTCTAAGTAAATGTTCCAAGTTCCCTATGTGAATTAGGTTTTTGTGTTTTTAATTTGCTAACCCTAGAAGAACCCTAATTTTGTTTCACTAAGTTTGGCCCTAGAAAATGTTGGGATTATGTTCACATAGCATGCCCTTTCAAAAAAAGGGGATATGCAAGAAAATGTCTTTTAAAGGCCCTTTTTATTTCTTCTCAAGTACTGTTTAAAAATTTATTTGTATCATCTAACATTATTTCCCTAAGTTTCTATGAAAGGTCTTAGCCTAAGATTTCTTCTTAATTTTTTGTAAGTTTATGTTTTTGTTTGAAATTTTTTTAAAGTAACGAGAACCCTTGATCTCCTTTAATATCAAGGGTTGTCGCAATGGTGCCAATGAAAGTTGTGAGGCCTTTACCCTTGGTGACATAGTGATAGCTTACCACCTACTTGTGGGACCTAGTCAAAAAGGAGAAAGGTTTAAGGAAAGGTTAGCACCATTAGATCTTCTCATGATCGTCGATGTTCACTTTTTTGCTAAAGGAAGTTGCATAGTTTTTATCCTTGGTGACACATGAATAGCCCTCCATGTGGATAGGTGGCAAGACAAACCCTTGAGGAAAGTTTCATGAATTCCATATCATTAAAAGGTTATTTGGATATCAAGATTTCAATTGCCATGAGGGATTCACTTTTACAGTAATAATATGTCGGCCTAGACCATTAGGTCTTCTTACATTTTCCAAGGGAAGTTGCAAGATCTTTACACTTAGCAATATAGCAACATGGTGACACATGTCTAGAGGCATAAATGGGTCCTCAGTAAGCTGCCAACTAGGAAAGAAAAAAATCATGTGCAAGGATTCAATTGGATTGGCTGTCAGCTAGTAAGGTTGAAACCAAATTATAAAATGTTTTAATTCTTAATCATTAGATTTTTTGAAAATTGATGGCCTATTTTCAAATTTGAAGGAGAGTGCCACTCTATTTTCTTTGTAATCAATTTATAAGAATTAAAGCTCCTTGTGTGAACTAATATATGGAATCTAATGTGAATAATTGAGACTTTTCACCCCAAGAACAGATTTTTTGATTTCTTGGAGCTTGAATCAATTGAAGAATTTGGTTTGAAGCTGGTTAATTTCTGAATTTTAATTATCAACAATTCATCAAAGCATTTAGAGGAGAAATAAGAAAGCCAAGAAAGTATCTTAGTCTGTATATAATTAAAAGAATTCTAGTTTCTCTTCATTATTTTTCCAATATGCCTCCAAAAAAGGGTTTCTTTGGGAAGGAAGCATATGCTAGTAGAAATATTCATGATGATTTTCTAGAGAAATTAAGTGAATCTACAAATAAATTAGTGCAGATTAAAATATTAATTCCTATAAACCCTAGGCTCAAAGTTGTAGATGATTTTTTTGACAAGGGAAATTGGACTAGGGATGCCATATAACTTCTAAAATAGGGCTCCAATTGTTTAAAAAATGGTTTCTAGAGAGGAAATTGTTTGCTCCCCACAAAAATATATGGAATTTTGACTTAGGCAAGTTACTAGTTCCTAGGGTTTTTATGGATTTGGACCTACTCACAACTATAGTCTGAAAATATGACCCAATATCTAGGATGGTGAGGAGATTAGATGGGGAATGTTTAATGACAATGAATATAGAAAAAAAATTCAAGATGTTTTTCGAATGAACCCAACCATAGACTATCATGAGGTCATTGATTTTTAGGGATTAGAGAAACAATACTTGTCTAATAAAGATCAAGTTAGGCAAGGAGCATTGAGAGGACACTTGGCTACAATTGATAAATTGACTTTTATTATGACATCAACCAAAGAACCCTTCAAGAAATAGTTTTTCAATTCTAGGGCCATAGATATCTAGACGACTTTGTCCAAGGTCTTCAATGAAGATTAACAAGAGTTAATGCAAATAAAAATCACATATATGATGATACAGATCTCTTCCTTTGCTATGCATATTATTTTTTTATTTTACATCCTATTTAGCAGAGGAAATTCACATGGGTCTGATTGGCATTGCAAAAACCAAAATTGAGAAAATATTTGGCTTCTATTCTTTATTAATGAAAATGTTGTTGCATAAGAGAGTTACTTTCTTTGAAAAAGAAATTGTGTGTAATAGAGAATATGAGGGAGAATCTTTACTGGCTCAATTGTGGAGAGTAGATATGACCTGAGATACAAAGGAGGTTAGTTTTGTAAGAATTGATAGATACTTCACATCTAGGTTGAGGATCTTGTTATTAAAGGATAATCCCATGATACTTAAGGAATTGTTAGACTTAATTAGGCCAATGGATAACCCTAGTGGTTTGAAAGTTTCCCATAATTGGGAAGATATCATACCATACCTTGTGTCAACAATATTAAGGGTATATGGATTCCAGGAAACTAGACATGTGCTCCCCTACCAAGAACCTCTTAAGGTAGGAATAGATGAGATGTTATGGAAAATAGATGGCCTAGAGGACGTAGAATTTACTAGTTAGTCTAGAGGTTCTATTTTCCCTTCTTGTATAGTTGCTCATCAATTCATAATCACAAAATGTGGATGGTTGTTTCTATATAAAGTTTTAGAACCATATAAAATGGCTATTTATCATGCTCATTTTAATGATAATGAAGAATTTTTTGAAATGTTTAGATAGAGGGCTAAGACTAATGTTAAAAAGAATCAACCTTATTTACCTAAAGATGTAATAAGAAATGAATTCTCTCTCTAGGAACAAGAGATCAAAAAGTAGAAATAGAGAGTTTATTCCAGGGTTTTAGAATTTATTAATTATTTTGACGAAGATTATAAACTTTTGAAAGATGCAAAAATAGAAGTAGAGAAGATGAATAAGTTAATGGTCACTTTTCTAGAGATTATGGAGACCATGAATGAAAAGAAGACATTTTGTTATCAATTCTTATCTTGAGAAGGCATGAGAAGTAATGAAAAGGTTATCTTTTACCCCTACCATAGGATCAAGGAAATTGGTTATTCAGAGCAGGTCTAGCTACAACATCATTAAAAACAAAGAGCATGCACTTGAGAAGGGTAAACAAATAGTTAGATCAACAAGTACTATTTTTGAAGAAAGGCCTGAAGAGCCAAATCCTAAGAGACAAAAGATAGAAGAAAAAAAAGTATCCCAAATAGAAGAATACACACCCACTCAATCCCCATTGCATGTAGGAAATTAACATTTCACTAAGGAGAAAATGGAGCAATTAGGATGCCAAGGGGGAGTTTTTATTACTATTATAGAATTAGAGGAAGGAAATACTCAAGAGCCTCCCATGCCTAGCCTTAACCTAACTATTTTTAATTACAAAGGAAGAGAATTAGAGCTTGTGGTAGAACAAGCTAGTCATGAATTTCTTTTTTATGACAGTTTTGTTAAATCAAGAGCTTTCTATCAGTTTCCATGGAGAAAAAATATTGAGCAATTTGAAGAAAGGTTTAATAAGAGGAGGGAAGAGAATCTTGAAATGGAAGAAGCATCCATACAAAATCAAATAAAAGATGAGATGATGCAAGAGTTTAACAATTTTACCCATGAAGAAGGAAGAAGAATGATAAAATCATCTAGGGTCTTACTTTTACCAAATTGAGAAATTGAAGATGTCATGGTCTTTAACACTATTACCAAGTAGTTAAGTGTAGATGAAAAGGTGAAAAGGGAGCTAAGAGGTGCCAAGTTTAGTTAGATAATGCTACCTTAGTGATATGGTCTATGAGAAGATGACCTAGAGCTAGTTCCTCTCAACTTGATGATATTGACATGATAGGAAACTTCATTGTAAAAAGGGTAGAGGATACTCCAAATGAGGAGGCCATAGAGCTAAATTTTGGAACAACCAACCTCACCCTAGCTACAGCCAACAAGGAGACAAAAGAAAGAATAGAATTACAAGAAAAATATGAATAGGTTCTGGGGGCTTACAATAAAGAACTGTAGAAAAGAATGGAGCATGAGAATAAGATGACAAGATGGTCTAGAAGACATAGAATTACTTATCCTCATCCTCAAGTTGAGGCTTTTAAATCAACTGCTCTTATAGAAATGTTAGAGACCACAAAAAGGGCTCAGTATTATACAACAAAGGATTTCAAAGAAGAAAAGAGAAAACTTTGGGCATTACATGTGGAACTAAATATCCAATATGAGGATAAATTAAGGAAAACAATTATGTATTTGGTGAATAAGATCAGTCATCCTACCTTTTTATGAACAATTCGAAAAGGTAATGAACATATAGAATGAGCTGAAAGGAAATGCGGATTCTTTGAAGCCAATTGTTAATAAATGGAATAACAAAGACAAGAATGTCACTGTTTTATGCTTTTCAATTTTTAGTTTTTCATGTGAGAAAATAGAAAAGACTTTCAACTTGAATAATGATCTCTCTGAGATTGATAATAAAAGAATTACATTGTAGAGGATAATCAAGGACTATCTTTCAAAATATATCAGTAGAAACTTTGAACCTTTCCCTCCTATGCTAGATAAAATGGACAAATTGAAAGATAAAGAGGAGTGGGCCACAAAATTGGATGACTTCTTATGCCTTAGGCTCAATAAGGTCATAAATAAAAATGGACATGCATGGTTTGAAATTACAATTGAAGAAGTTGTTAAAGTTTAAATATTTTATGATGCTTGAAGAGAGGAGTTTATTATAATAGGTAAACTAGGAGAATACTTTTTCAAGAAACAACATGAGATTTTCAATTTTAATTGGCTAGATGACACACTTTTTGACAAGTGAGTGGCATATTTTGTACTTCCAAAATAGTTAGTTCTTGGTGAAATTGATCAGGATGAAATGGAACAAGATGAGTTGCAAACAACTAATGCCTTGGTTAGAATAGAGGGAGAAAAAGATAAACAATCAACTGTAGTAACAAGCACATAGTTCTAAACTAATTACTTGACAGTAGGAGAATCAAATGTGATTGTTAGTTTGTCAATACATGATGACATAAATAGAGAACCTTAAGTCAAATTAAGTTTAAAAACAATAGAACTAGGTCCATCACAAGCAATTCCATTGGTTACACCCTCTAAGGAATGACAACAATAACAAAGCCAATCATAGACTCTGCAGCAATAAAGAAGTGCAACAAAAGTGGTCACCAGAAAAGGAATATTCATGACACAAATCATTTTGTTGCATGAATTTTTGTCTTTCATGATATTAAATTTTGTAAATATCTTTATTTTAAGGACAACTTAATTTAGGGGACTCGCCTTAATACCATAAACTCATAACAAAAACAAAGAAATAATAGCAAATGCAAGAAACAAAATATGGACTTCTTATTATCACCATAAATGTAGAATTAAAGAATTCTCAATTACAATATGCTAACCCAAATGGGTGCCTTCATTATAGTAATCCACAAGATAGTGCTGCAAACTATCACCTAGAGCTGTCCTAGACAATGTTTGATCCTTTCTTAAATAGGCAGTTTTATGCTACCCAAGAAGGTTTTAGATGCTCAAACTTAATCCCTAGGGCTGACAAACCCTAACAATAAACATAGAGCCAGACAAATACATCTTTGAAAAAATATTTTAGAAATTTTGGTAGGCCAAATTCTGAAGGCCAAAACTCATGAACCATTGCTCCAATTGTCTATTATAACCACTTTTCAAAAACACCAGCTCCTGACGTATAGGCTTGAAGCAGCACTAGTGCCTCTACATTGAGTTTTCAAATCTCATCCAGGCACTCTAAGGCCTCCAACGGTGAGCTTGGAGATTTTTCTACAAATTTATGTTGGAAATGATTGAAATAATTATAAGAAAAGTTGAGGGAGATTGTTGGAAAAAAATATGGAACTAGTAAAGAATGTCTTCAATCATTGTTTTTTCATTGATTTCAAACATGCTACTTGTAGGAATGAACATTGCTTTAGTGATCCAAATACTATCAATTAGTTGATTCTCAAGGTGGAGACAATTAATAAGACGTAACTAAAATACCTAGAGAAAGGTTGAAGTTATGATGTTGTAATGAAGTATAAGGATCAGTTAAGCCATTGATGAAAGAATGTATTTGATGACATACTACGAAGAATGGGCACACTGAAACATATCAAAGATTTAAGGTTTTAGCTAAGTCTTTTGTAAAGCTCAAACTAAGTTCATTAGAGAGAAGGAGCCGAGCAAGCTACTAAGAGCCGAGCAAGTTCTAGTTAATGCCAAGTAACCTTCAGATGCCGAGTGGTGCCAAGTAAGTTCAAGTGCCAAGTAAGTTCAAGTCCTGAGTAAGTTCAAGTGCCGAGTAAGTTCAAGTGTCGAGCAAGTTCAAGTGTCGAGCTAGTATAGGTGTTGAGTAACATAGAGTTGCCGAGCACCAGTAACTCAATAATGCCGAGTTGCTGCATTATTTTGAAAATTGAAGATTCGCCAGATCTAAGCCGACAAGGTTGTTATCTAGAAATTTGTGAATTAAATGGAAGATAAGAATGATGAGTTGGTGGCACAGGACACCATGTAGAATGCTTTTAAGTTACAACTGGCAAAGTTTCAAGAAGAAAACAAGATATGGGGTAGATACATTGTATCCTACCTAATCCATTTTGAAACTCTAAAATTGAAGAGGGAGAATTGAGCAACAAAGACAAATCAGACTTCTATATAAGAAGACATAAGTTAATGAGAGCCATGAGGGGATAGAAGGAAAGAGAGACAGTGGTCAACCATAAAAGCATGAAATGCTAAAGAATGTGCCTAGGAGAAGATAGCACAAAAATTCTATTTGTATAGACAACCACAAAGATAATTGCATTGGCAGAATGAGTTAGAAGACTCAAGGAGATGAAGCTTATGAGGAAGAGAAGTAGTCAAAGCTAAAGAGATGAAATCCAAGAATAAGGATTGAACTAAAAGTGTGATTTGAAATTTGGAAGGTATGTTGTAAGTTATATCAGATCAAAAGACCATTATTGTTACTTTCTAGCAATTGTAACTGTAAGTCTAAATCCTATGGACTTAGGCTGCTTTAACAACCATTAGAAAAATCCTTTAATAGGGTGACATTCCAACTGAATGTTATAAAGACCTTTAACCAAGCCCATTCCTAATAGTTTGGTGAAATCCTCTAATAAGGTCACACTTAGCAGTGTGTTGTAAGCCTTTAACAGGGCAGGCTTTTAATAGGGCATCACTTCAGAAGAGTGAGAATCAAGTAGCATGTTACTGGTGGTTTTTCCCAAATTGGGTTTTCATGTAAATCATTGTGTCATGTGTTGATCTTGAATGTTTTATCGTTGCATGTTGATTTACAATAATTTGCTTATATGATTGATTTAAGTTTGAACAGATAAAAAGGGTATGGATTTATTAAAAGTAGAAAAAGGTATTAATAGGGCATTTGGACCTTGAATAACATATTCACCCCACCTCTTAGTTATTCTAAAGAATTCTAACAATTGGTATCAAAGCCTGACTGTTGATTCAGTTTAAAGGGACTACTAGCAGAAAAGATCAAAATGCCAAAAAGAGAAGTTCCCAAGCTCAACAAAGACAACTTTGTTGCATGGCAAAGTTTGATGAAGCTACATCTTGGATCCATAGGAGATTATGCCCAAAATTCAATTGTCACTAAACATGTAGATCCAACAGGTGCTCCTACTACAAAAGACATGAAAAACAAACAAGAACACAATCAAACAATGCTGGAAATTGCATCTGCACTCAGATATGCTGAATTTGATGATATCAAAGGATGTGACACTGCATTCAAAATGTGGAAAGCTCTATCAGACATCTATGGAGGAGATTAGAATGTACAAAGAGCAAAAAGAGAAAGTCTCAGAGGAAAGTTTGACGAAATGAAAATGGAGGAAAATGAGAATGTTGCTCAGTATGGTGCAAGAATAAAGGAAGTGGTAAGTGAAATAAGATGCTTGAATGGTCAACTGGATGAGGATACTGTTAATAGTAAGTTCTTAAGAATCTTTCTCCCTATCTATGCTATTAGAGTATCAGCAATACAAGAACTAAGATGCATACTAGGAAATAATCTAAGCTTTGAAGGTATAATAGGTAGACTCACTACATTTGAGTTATCTAACTTTGATAACTACAAATCTAAAAATGTTGAATTTTCTTTTAAGGCAAAGTTATCACTGAAAGATGCCGAACAAGTAAAATCAAAGAAAGGAAGAAAAATGAAGTATGTATCTAGTGACAACACCACTGATGAGGAAGATGTGGAACAATTGGAAGCATTGCTCGCTAGAAGATTTCACAAGGGCAAAGGAAAATTCAAAGGTAAGATGCCTATCATTTGTTTCAATTGCAATGAAGTAGGTCATATTGCTCCAAGATTTCCACAGAAAAAGGATTCCAAGGAAGGCAATAAATACAAGAACAAAAGAGATGATGACAAAAGAGATTACAAAGAAAAAGGTAAGAAGTGTTATATTGTTGAAGAAAATTCTGATGACAATGATGATGAAGTTGTTTATGTAGCCATCAAGGACCAATCTGATAAAGAAGAAGCCACAACATTGGTGACATGTATAAACAAGAATGACAGATGGATCATAGACAGTGGATGCTCACATCACATGATAGGAGATAAAAGTAAGTTTGTCAATTTTACTCAGTATGATGGAAATACTGTTAGATTTGGTAATAATGCTCCATGTCAAATCAAAGGAAAAGGTTCCATTAAGCTCACAAAACAGATTTCATGTGATAATGCATACTATGTTGAAGGATTAAATTATAATTTACTAAGTGTCTCACAGTTAGGCAACATAGGTTGCAAAGTGGAATTCGGAAACAAAACTACAAAAATCTATGATACTGATGGTAAACTAATAGGAAAAGGAGATCAAACAAAGAGTAATTTATTTTACCTTGATATGGATGATGCTTCTTGTCTATTTGCAAAATTTGATGATGAATAGTTATGGCATAGAAGATTATGTCATGTCAATTTTGATAATCTAGTCAACATCAGTAAAATGAAGAAAGTCAGAGGTCTACCAAAACTGAAAAAGCCTGATAATATCATGTGCAAACAATGTTAGCTAGGAAAGATGACAGTCAAGTTTCAAAAGCAAGAACTATACATCTAAAGAGATACTTGAGTTAGTTCACACTGACTTATGTGGCCCAATGGAAATACAAAGCTATAGAGGAGATAAATACATAATGCTATTTTTTGATGACTATTCCAGGATGATGACTGTTATGTTCTTAAAACAAAAATCTGATGCTTTTCAAATGTTTAAATGGTATGTGGCAAGAGTTGAAAAGGAAATTGGAAAAAGACTGAAATGCCTAAGATCAGATAGAGTTGGTGAATTTACATCAAATGAATTCGAGATATTATGTAATGACAATGGAATCAAAAGACAAACATCAGCTCCTAGAACTCCCCCACAGAATGGAATTGCTGAGAGAAGAAACAGATTTGTGATTGACTATGCCAAAACATTAATGATGGAAAAGAATGTTGCTCTAAAATACTGGAGAGAAGCTGTAAGTGTAGCTGTTCATACACTGAACCGAGTACAAGTCAAGAAAGGTACAAATACAACACCTTTTGAATTATGGTATGGTTACTCACCCAATGTAAAACATTTCAAAGTGTTTGGTTGCAAATGTTTTATCCTGAAAGATACTAGAAATGGAAAATTTGATGCAAAACATGATGAAGGTATATTTCTTGGTTACTCCACTAGAAGTAAGGCATATAAGTGTTTGAATGTTAACACTAACAAAATTGTGGATAGTGCAAATGTAAAATTTGATGAGCACACAGAAGTCCAAGCTGAAGAACCAAAGAAAATGAAAGAATATAGAACCTTTGTATATTCTTATGAAGGAATGAATGCTGATGAGGATGATGACAATCAAATTGAAAATCAACAAGTTTCAGTTTCAGCCGATTCACAACCAGTGAATGTTGAGTTGCATTCAGAAGCCGAGTTACAAAATGAAGAAAATGCACAATCTAATTTTGAAGATAGTACACATAATGAAGAACAACCTGACAATGAAGTGCACAGTGATCTTGAATCTGAAAGATCAAACATGGAAACAAGGACAGAGCCAAGATTATCCAAATATGTAAAAAGACATCACCCTGCTGAACAGATAATTGGTGACAAAAATGCAAGACCAATGACAAGGAGTAGACTTAGAGATGAAACATGTTTGATCAAAAAATCTGAACCCAAGACTACTATGGTGCATTACAGGATGATGACTGGTATAAAGCTATGGAAGAAGAAATTAATCAAATAAGGAAAAACAAAACTTGGAGTTTGGTTCCCAGACCAACTAACAAGAATGTGATTGGTACCAAATGGGTATTCATAAAAAAACTAGATGAGAATGGTGAGATTACCAAAAATAAAGCCAAATTAGTATGCAAGGGTTATGCTCAAGAAGAAGAGGAATAGATTATGGAGAAACATTCGCTCTTGTTGCTAGAATGGAAGGAGTAAGAACTTTACTTGCATATGCTGCCTACAAAGATTTCAAAGTCTATCAGATGGATGTGAAATCTGCCTTCTTAAATGGTATACTAGAAGAAGAAGTCTACATTGAACAAGCAGAAGGATTTGTTGATGAAAACAATAGGGATATGGTGTGTAAGTTACATAAAGCACTCTATGGTTTGAAACAAGCACCTAGAGCATGGTATGCGAGACTTCACAAGGATCTAGTGTAAATTGGATTTGAAAGAACTGATGATAATAGCAACATGTACATCAAAGTTGAAGAAGGTAAAGACATTATTGTGTCTGAAATTTTTGTGGATGACATAGTATTTGGTGGTAAGGAAGTAGTTTGCAAAGGCTTTGCTGACAAAATGAAACATGAATTTGAAATGTCTATGTTTGGTGAAATCAAATTTTTTGTTGGATTTCAAGTTCATCAACTCAAACATGGAATATTTGTTATACAATCAAAGTACATCAAACAAATTCTTAAAATGTTTGGATTGGATGAATCCAAACCAGTCAGCACACCAATGGCCACAGGAAATAAGCGGTCCAAAAATGATGAGTCAACTGAAGTCAATCAAACAATGTACAGATCCATGATTGGAAAACTACAATATGTTGTACATAGTAGACCAGACATAGCATTAGTAGTTCGAATAGTGGCTAGGTTTTTTGCTAATCCTAAAGAAAGTCATCTCATAGCAGTGAAAAGAATAATGAGATATCTTAAAGGAACTAATGACTTTGGTCTATACTAAAAAAAGAATGGAAAATTTGAACTCAATGCATATACACATGCAGACTGGGGAGGAAACATTATTGATAGAAAAAGCACAAGTGGAGGTGCATTATTTCTAGGAAAAAGGCTGGTTACTTGGACTAGCAAGAAACAAACATGTATATCCCAGTCCACAGTAGAATCAGAATATGTGGCAGCTGCAGTCAATTGTACAAACATTGTATGGCTCACACATCTATTGAATGGAATGAAAGAAGAAGTAACAAAACCAGTGATATTGTATTGTGATAATACAAGTGCTATAAACATATCCAAAAATCCAGTGATGCATGTAAAAACCAAGCACATTGCAATCAAGTATCATTATGTCATAGAATTGGTAGAAGAAAAATGTTAGGAACCTGTGTGTTCCTTCTGTTTATTTTGTTAGAGTAGTGTTGTTGGACGCATATGCTTTGTAAGTCATCCTATGAGTATATTTTATTATCCCACATGCATAGGTAGTATTACTTTTCTAGATCGTACTCAGTATATAAGAATAGGTTGAGGCCCTTGATGGGCACGGACGAATTTATTGTATTGAGCTTGCTCAAAGGAGGTTACCCCCTCGAAGTGGCCTGTGATCAGTAGATTCATTCTGAGTTCTGCTATCACTTTGTATTCTGTTATTTTGAGCATTCTCACGATATTGCTATAAGGAGGTTCTTCACATCTGGTATCAGAGCACTCTCTTGGGCTCGCTGGGTGGAAATTACATCAAATTTTTTTTTCTGTCGTGGCCTTCAGGTTCCTCTCACTTCTAATATCTCTTGTTATTGCAATAACTCTTTTCAGTTGTTCTGTCTATGAGTGAATTTTTCTAAGTCGACTGTTCAAAAAAAAAAAAAAAAAGAGTAAAATTTTTTCTGTTTTTTAGTCGTAGCTTCCTTGTTTGCTTTCTGTTTCTGCTCATACTTCCGCAGAACGTCTGCAATATCATTTCGCATACTTCCTTCCTTGGCGACCCAACCCCAAATTTTACATATCAAAGCCCTAAATCCCTCATTTATCTAATTTTAGGGTTTGCCCTATCTTTTTCACCTCTCATCCAATCGCCACCAAACTGAGCCACAAGATTCAATTCCTCATTTTGCTCCCTTATCCCTCTTGGACTGTTCGCCTCATTTCGCCTCCCTACCCTTGAAACCCTCATTTTTCTTTTTCCCTTGTCCCCAGATAGTCTCCCACCACCCGTCGAACACCCATTTCCTATATGAGTTTTACCCAAATCCAAGTTTGCCGTAACTAAAAAAGTTTTTGTTTCTCATCTTCTACCAATTCCAAAAAAAAAAAAAAAAAAAAAAAAAAAAACCTTGCTTTATGGTTGTTACGCGTACAGGAGCAAAAATCATGGAAGAGGAAATTGCATCCCTCAAAACCAAACTTCAAGATCTGGATGACAAAATTCTGGGTCTTAACTTTCAGCAGTCAGCCATGAGCCGAAACCATTCAGGAGATACTGGGTCCTCTTCTGGCAATTTCCGTGGACCAAAGCTTGATTTTCCACGCTTCGATGGTTCTGATCCGACTGGATGGATCTATAGGGCAGAGCAGTATTTCAGCTTGCATAATACTTTGGATAACCACAAAGTCCCCCTTGCATCTTTTCATTTGGAACATGAAGCTCTTCAATGGTTCCGTTGGTACATCAAGGCTAATGTAGGCCCAACATGGAGAGAATTGTGCACCCTCATTTTGGAGCGCTTTGGCCCTAGTTCCTTTGATGATTTCACAGGAGCACTCACTAAACTGCGTCAAACAGGCACTGTAAGAGAATACCAGACAGAGTTTGAAAAATTAGCTAATTACACAGAGGGCTTGTCTGATGAATTCTTCCGTAGTTGTTTTGTCAGTGGTCTGAAGGATGCACTTCGCTCAGAAGTCAAAATGTTTCGACCTACTACAATGATGGAAGCCCTTGGGTTGGCTAAGTTAGCGGAAGACAAGATTAGTGCTCTACAACGCTCCAGATCTAATTTTGTTCCATTCAGAAATACAGGTTCTCACAACCCTCCAGTCATACCAGCTCCCAGAACTACTCCGATCAAGCACTTGTCTGAAACAGAGATGCGAGTCAGGCGAGACAAAGGGCTTTGTTATAATTGTGATGAGAAATGGTCTCGGGGCCATAGATGTGTTCAGCAAAAGCTCTATCTCTTGGATGTGGATTCTCCACCGGAACTGGAAGAATATGTAGATGCTCAGGAAACAGTGGATGATGAGGTTGAGCCTCACCAGCCTGAACCTCCTTCACCAGAAGCTCCACCAGAGATATCTGTCCATGCTTTGGCAGGAGTCACTACTCCACAAACCATGCGGGTCCAGGGTTTCTTCAAGAAGATCCCTCTTACTATACTCATTGATTCTGGTAGCACTCATAACTTCATTGATCCACGAATAGCCAAACAGGCTGATTGCTTTATCCATCCCTGCTCTAGCTTTGAAGTCATGATTGCCAATGGGGGCACTTTACCTTGTAAAGGGAAATGTCGCAATGTGCGTCTCTCTATTGGAGATTATAACATGCGCTCTGACATGTTTGCCTTACCCTTAGGTGGCTGTGATGTGGTTTTGGGTGCCCAATGGTTACGCACTCTTGGCCCCATTCTCTGGGATTTTGCTGAACTTTGGATGCAGTTTTCAGCCGAGGGGCACCAACACACTTTGAAAGGCTTACAACCAGGGTCTCTCAGCATCATCAGTTCACACCGTATGGAAAAACTTCTTAAGAAGAATTCACATGGTGTCATCGCTCAGCTCCATTCCATTCAGATGCAGCCATCAGCAGTCTCTAGCACTCCTGCCAATCTCCAACACATTTTGGACAAGTATTCTGGTGTATTTGCTGAACCTGTGGGATTACCTCCTTCTCATCCAGAGGACCACCGTATTCAGCTCCTTCCTGGCAGTGTTCCGCCCAACATCAGGCCCTACCGCTACCCATTTCATCAGAAGACCGAAATCGAGATACTTGTCCGTGACTTACTGAAGCAAGGTATTATTCGCCCTAGTACCAGTTCCTTTTCTTCTCCAGTTCTGCTTGTTCGCAAAAAAGATGGGTCATGGCGACTCTGCATTGATTTCCGAGCACTTAATCATCTCACTATAAAGGACAAGTTTCCCATTCCAGTTGTTGATGAACTTCTTGATGAACTTCATGGGGCTCATTTTTTCTCCAAGTTAGATCTTCGTTCTGGGTATCATCAAATTCGGGTTAATGAGGAGGATATACCTAAAACTGCCTTCCGCACACATGATGGTCACTATGAATTTTTAGTCATGCCCTTTGGCCTCACGAATGCTCCTTCAACATTTCAGGCAGTGATGAATAACATATTTCGACCATACCTCCGGAAATTCATTCTGGTCTTCTTTGATGATATCCTCATATATAGCAAAACTTGGGCTGAGCATCTCCATCATCTGGAGCTTGTCTTGCAACTTCTCTCTGATCATCAACTCTGTGCAAAACTATCTAAATGTGTGTTTGGCCAGGAGGAAGTGGAGTATCTCGGGCATATTGTTGCACACCATGGAGTGCGGGTGGATCCTACAAAAATAGATGCCATGAAAACTTGGCCGCATCCTAAAACTCTCAAGAGCCTTCGGGGTTTTTTGGGGTTGACTGGCTACTACCGCAAGTTTGTCAAAGATTACGGGAAAATTGCAGCACCATTGACAGCTCTGTTAAAAAAGGATGCCTTCTCTTGGACCCCTGTTGCTGAGACTGCATTTGAACAACTGAAACAGGCTATGTGCAGTACACCTGTTCTCGCGATGCCAGATTTTTCCAAACCCTTCACTATTGAGAGTGATGCTTGCGGCAATGGATTGGGTGCTGTTCTCCTACAAGACGACCATCCTATTGCGTTCACTAGCAAAGCCCTCTCTAGTAAGAATCTAGCCCTCTCTACTTATGAAAAAAAAATGATGGCTATTTTGCATGCTGTACAGAAGTGGCGGCCATACCTCTTAGGGAGTCATTTTTGCATCAGAACCGATCACCAAAGTCTGAAATACTTCCTGGAACAATGGGTATCCTCTCCTACACAACAGAAATGGGTCAGCAAACTCATGGGGTATGATTATGAGATCACCTACAAGAAGGGTAAGGAGAATATTGTGGTAGATGCTCTTTCTCGCACATTTGATAATCAAGCTTCCCTTTCCGCTATTTCTATGCCCATTCCCAATTGGTTAGCGTCTGTTCAGCAAGGCTATGACAGTGACTCTTCTTTATCTCAAATCATTCACCAGCTAGCCAATAATCCTTCTGCTATACCACATTACTCTTGGGATGGTGCTTCTCTTCGATACAAGGGTCGGCTAGTGCTTCCTCAGAACCCAGCTCTACATCAGGCTATTTTTTATGAACTCCATGCTTCTCCTTCAGCAGGGCACTCAGGCTTCCTCAAAACTTATGAGCGAGCAAGGAGAAACTTCTTTTGGAAAGGGATGAAACAGACGATTCAACAGATGGTGGCTGAATGTGATACTTGCCAACGCCACAAGGATGAAACGACCCTCCTTCCTAGCTTGCTCGAACCATTGCCCATCCCTACATAGATTTGGACTGATATTTCTATGGATTTCATTGAAGGGCTTCTTAAATCCGGTGGCAAGACAATGATCTTGGTTGTGGTTGATCGTCTCTCGAAATATAGTCATTTTTGTGCCCTCAGCCACCCCTATACTGCCTCCTCTGTTGCACAAATCTTCATGGACCAGATATTTCGTCTTCATGGACTCCCTTCTTCCATTGTCTCTGATCGTGATGCAACTTTTACCAGTCATTTTTGGACTGAACTATTTCAGAACACTGGCACCAAACTGAAGATGAGTTCGGGCTATCACCCACAAACTGATGGTCAAACTGAAATTGTCAATAAATGCTTGGAAACTTATCTTCGTTGCTTCACTTCCGAACAGCAACATCAGTGGGCCAAGTGGCTCCCTTTAGCTGAATGGTGGTACAATACCTCTTACCACACTACCTCTAAAATGACTCCATATGAAGCAGTCTATGGTCAGGCAGCTCCAGTGCTCCTTCCCTACACTCCCAACAGCTCACCAGTCCAGGCAGTTGACATAGTTCTCTGCAGCAGGGATCAGATTCTTCGTACCTTACAGGATAATCTTCACATGGCCCGTAATCGGATGAAATAGCAAGCAGATCAACACCGTTCTGAGCGCTCATTTCAAGTTGGGGATATGGTTTTTCTTCGTCTACAGCCATACAAACAATCCTCCCTAAAGCTGAAAGGGCATCATAAGCTGGCCCCAAAATTTTATGGGCCTTATAAGATTCTGCAGAAGATTGGTTCAGTTGCTTATAAACTGGAACTTCCTCCTTCTTCCCGCATTCATCCAATCTTTCATGTTTCTTGTCTAAAGAAAGTTTTGGGTACCACTGTCAGAGCACAAACTACTCTCCCTGAAATGGATACGGAAGGATCCATTATCCTGGAGCCGGTGGCAATCATTGACCAGCGCACTTGCCAGCTTCGCTCTCGCTCCATCTCTGAGGTCTTGATTCAGTGGCATGGCATGCAACCAGAGGATGCTACCTGGGAACCCCTTCTTCAGATTCAACAACAATTTCCACACCTTAAGCTTTGAGGACAAAGCTTTTTTCTAAGGGAGAGGGGATGTTAGGAACCTGTGTGTTCCTTCTGTTTATTTTGTTAGAGTAGTGTTGTTGGACGCATATGCTTTGTAAGTCATCCCGTGAGTATATTTTATTATCCCACATGCATAGGTAGTATTACTTTTCTAGATCGTACTCAGTATATAAGAATAGGTTGAGGCCCTTGATGGGCATGGACAAATTTATTGTATTGAGCTTGCTCAAAGGAGGTTACCCCCTCGAAGTGGCCTGCGATCAGTAGATTCATTCTGAGTTCTGCTATCACTTTGTATTCTATTATTTCGAGCATTCTCACGATATTGCTATAAGGAGGTTCTTCACAAAAAACAAGTGAAGTTGGAATACGTTCATACAAAAGAAAAAACTACAGATATCTTCACCAAACCATTGCCTAAGGATTCCTATGAATATCTTAGAGGCAAGTTGGGGGTCATACCCCTAACCCAAGCAGTTTAAGGCAACAAGGAAGCTGCCTTGCATCAATAGGAATAAATCATTGAAATATTAATAGGTTGATGCAAAGGATGACAACAGGAACAGAAACTCCAAATTAGTCACAAGCATGGTGATAGAGGGAGAAAAACAACAAGAAGCCAAAGCCTATATTTTGCATGATAAAGATGCTACATCTTTGGCATTTATGTCAAAGAGGGAGAAATATGCAGGAAACTAATCAATGCAAAGACAGAGGAAGATATATATATATGAAAGAGGGAGATATATGAGATCAGTAGTGAAATATAGCAAGACAACGTATACAATCTTGGTGGTAACTGAATTGATTACTTGATCAGTTTGGTTTGCCATCAATGCCAAAAAGGGAGATTGTTGGAAATTATTGAAATAATTATAAGAAAAGTTGAGGGAGATTGTTGGAATAAAATATGGAACTAGTAAAGAATGTCTTCAATCATTGTTTTGTCATTGATGTCAAACTTGCTACTTGCAGGAATGACAATTGCTTTAGTGATCCAAATACTATCAATTAGTTGATTGTGAAGGTGGAGAAAATTAATAAGATGTAACTAAAATACCTAGAGAAAGGTTGAACTTATGATGTTGTAATGAAGTACAAGGATCAGCTAAGTCATTGATGAAAGAATGTATTTGATGACATACTACAAAGAATGGGCACCCTGAAACATATCAAAGATTTAAGGTTTTAGCTAAGTATTTTGTAAAGCTCAAACTAAGTTCATTGGAGAGAAGGAACTGAGCAAGCAAGTAAGAGCCAAGCAAGTTCTAGTTAATGCCGAGTAAACTTCAGATGTCAAGTGGTGCCGAGTAAGTTCAAGTGCCGAGTAAGTCCAAGTGCCAAGAAAGTTCAAGTGCTGAGAAAGTTCAAGTGCTAAGCTGGTATAGGTGTCGAGTAACACAGAGGTGTCAACCACCAGTAACTCAATAATGCTGAGTTGCTGCATTATTTTTAAAATCAAAGATTCGCCAGATCTAAGCTGACAACGTTGTTATCTAGAAATCTGTGAATTAAAAGGAAGATAAGAATGATGAGTTGGTGGCACAGAACACCATGTAGAATGCTTTTAAGATACAACTAGCAAAGTTTCAAGAAGAAAACAAGATATGGGGTAGATACATTGTATCCTACCTAATCCATTTTGAAACTCTAAAATTGAAGAGGGAGAATTGAGTGGCAAAGACAAATCAAACTTCTATATAAGAAGACATAAGTTAATGAGAGCCATGACAGGACAAAAGGAAATAGAGACAGTGGTCAAGCATAAAAGCAAGAATGTACCTAGGAGAAGATAGCACAAAAATTCTATTTGTATAGACAACCACAAAGATAATTGCATTGGCAGAATGAGTTAGAAGACTCAAGGAGACGAAGCTTGAGAGGAAGACAATTAGTCAGAGCTAAAGAGATGAAAGCCAAGAATAAGGATTGAACTGAAAGTGTGATCTGAAATCTGCAAAGTATGTTGTAAGTTATATCAGATCAAAAGACCATTATTGTTACTTTCTAGAAATTGTAACTGTAAGTCTAAATCCTATGGACTTAGGTTGGTTGAGCAGCCATTGGAAAAAACCATTAACAAGGTGACATTCCAAGTGAATGTTTTAAAGACCTTTAACCAGGCCCATTCCTAACAGTTTGGTGAAATCCTCTAACAAGGTCACATTTAGCAGTGTGTTGTAAGCCTTTAACAAGGTAGGCTTTTAACAGGGCATCACTTCAGAAGAGTGAGAATCAAGTAGCATGTTACTGGTGGTTTTTCCCAAATTGTGTTTCCACGTAAATCATTGTTTCATGTGTTGATCTTGAATGTTTTATCATTGCATGGTGATTTACAGTAATTTGCTTATATGATTGAATTAAGTTTGAACAGATAAAAAGGGTATGGATTTATTAAAAGTAGAAAAAGGTATTAATAGGGCATTTGGACCTTGAATAATTGATTCACCGCCCCTCTCAGTTATTCTAAAGAATTCTAACAATTTATCCACCAAAAATCTACAATAACTTCTCTGATACTTAAGCTAGAGCAATGAGACTTTTATGGTAGGCTTATATCCCTAAAATGAACCTTCTTGTAGAAAATGAGAACATTCCAAGCTCATATAAAAAACTTATTAAAAATAACAAGTTTCCATAAATAGTAACCACCCTATCTGCTAGTCCTTATTAAAATAGAAAAGGCTGAAAATAACTTCTTCTTCTTTTTGGGTGATGCAAGATTTTCCTTACATCCAGGTTGCTCCTACATCAAACACCTGAGGTAATTTGAGAAGTAACCCCATCATGTCCCAGGTGTTCAGAGGAAAACCAAGATGGTTTACATCCTCCTTTTCCAGCCATGATGAATCCTCAACTAGTCTCACTTTTCATTTGACTAGATATCCCTCATAAGTTCTATTTCTTGTACTTTTTCCAATATGATTGCCCAGTATCTCCTCAATCTCCTTATTAGCCGAACTAGCTACTGGAATTCTCCACTGCACTCTTGCAACTTAATCTCTATCACCTCCTTCATAATACTTTTTCAAATATAAAATATTAAACATTGGTGAAATATTCAATTTAGTAGGCAACTCCACTTCATATGCATTTCTAGAATCATGCCTCCACTATGTTGCACAGTCCAAACTTCTTCATCTTTAGCTTATTATATGTACCTACTAGAAAATGCTCCTTTCCCAAATGAACCATGAATTCATCTCTGATCTAAAATTCCTTATATCTCCTTTTCAAATCTTTCTTAGTCTTATATTGTGTATTCATCTTTATGATGTAGTTCCTCACCTCCTCATGGATGTTCTTCAAATGTTTAGCAAAATCTTTTGCTTCAACACTACTTATCTCTCCCTTATCCAACTTCCTCATTTCAAAAACATTTCTGGGACTACTCCCATATACAATCTAGAATGGTGATTTACTAGTACTACTATTGAAAGAATTATTATATGCAAATTTTTCTTGTAGTAAAATCATATCCTATCCTTTTGATTTATCTCCAACCAAGCATCTTAGAATATTTTTCAAACTGTGATTCATAGCTTCTATCTATCCGTCAGTCTATGGATGATGTGATGGATTGAACTTCAAATCTATCTTGAAATTCTCCCATAATGTATGCTATAAATACCCAACAAATTTTGTGTCTTCATCTGGAACTATACTCTTTGGCAGACCATGTAATCTCACCACTTCTCTAAAAAAAACCTCTCCTACATGAACAACATCGCTAGTCTTCTTGCAAGGAATAAAATGTGCCAATTTTGAAAATCTATCAACCACCACAAAATAGAATCATACCCACACTGTGTCCTTGGTAATCCAAGAAAAAAATCCATGCTAACATCCTCCCACGGCTTCTCTAGTATAGGGAATGGCTGATACAACCATGTATTCTACTTCATTCCTTTCACCATCTAACATACTTGACAACTTTGTACAAACTTTATCACATTGTGCTATAAGTGTGGCTAGTAATAATTTTCAGCAACCAAAGCTATAGGTTTATCTCTACAAAGATTTCTAACCAATCCTCCACTATGTTTCTCCTTGATGAGGTTCTCCCTCATTGAACTTCTTGGAATGCACAACTAGCTTCCTTTAAGCAACACACTATCCTAGATCATAAAATCCAACCACTTTTTCCTATCAAGTGTAACAATTTTTGTACAAGCCTTCCATGCTTCACCAAAATTGTGATCATTTGGACACAATGTACTAAGTTCCTTGAAGCCAACCATGTCTATCTATATTTTTGTCAGCAAAAGTTGTCTTCTACTTAGAGCATCTGCAACTTTGTTAGACTTCACACTTCTGTGCTTTAAAAAAATTGTATAAATTTGCAAAAAACTCAACCCTCTTTAAATGCTTTTGGTTCAATTTTTTTTTACTATTCAAATATTTCAAAGTTTCATGATCAATATACAAAACAAACTCCTTAGGAAGAAGATAGTGTCTCCACTTCTTCAATGCTTCAACTATAGCATAAAATTCTTGATCATAAATAGAATATTTTCTTTTCACATCATTCAACTTCTCACTAAAATAAGCAACTCCTCTACCTTCCTAGCTCAAAATAACTCATACTGTAGTACCATTAGCATCGCAGTCTACTTGAAACACCTTGTTAAAATTAGGAAGTGCTAAAATAGGTTGCTCAGTAACTTTCTATTTCAACATAATGAAACCCTTATCTGCTCCTATAGTCCACTTAAACTCTTTCCTATCCCTTCTCATTGTTTCAATCAGGGGTTGACAAATACTGTAAAAACTTCTTATGAACTTTCTATAAAATGTAGCTAGTCCATGAAAAGATCTTACCTCTATCGCACTCCTTGGAGTAGGCCATTCGAGGATAGCCTTCACTATTTTTGGGTCCATTTTTAGACCTTCTCTTGAGACTAAAAATCCTAGGTAGACCAACTCATTCTTTACAAAGTTGCACTTCTTCAGGCTTAATAGCAACTTCTCTTCCCTCAACCTATCAAACACCTTGCGAATATGAATCAAATGCTCCTCCAATTTCTTACTAAAGATCAATATACCATCTAAGTAAACAAAGACAAACTTACCCAAAAACTACTTAAGTACCTCATTGATGAGCCTCATGAAAGTGCTCAGTACATTGGTTAGCCCAAAAGGCATGACTAACCACTCATAAAATCCTTCCCTTGTCTCTAAGTAGTCTTCCACTCATCAACTTCTCTAATACAAATTTGATTGTACCCACTCTTCAGATCCATCTTTGTGAAATACTAAGATCCACTCAAATAGTCCACAATATCATCCACCCTCAAAAAAGGAAATCTATACTTGATGGTGATCTTGTTGATAGCATGAGAATCTATGCACATCCTCCATTCTCCATTCTTCCTTGGTGCTAAAACTACTAGTAGAGCACATGGACTCAGACTCTCTCTCGAATCAACCCCTTCTATAGAAACTCATGAACTTTCCTGTTCAACTCTTCACTTTCTGCTGGTGTCATTCTATACGCTGCCTTGTTTAGAAAATTGGCTTCTAGAAAAAAATCCATCTAGTGATTGATCTTCCTCATTGGGGGAAATCCATCAGGTACATTTTCTAATACAATATCAGAAAACTCTTCCAACATATATGAAACTTCTGTAGGTACCTCCTCTACTTCTTCTTTACTATTTTTAGGAATTATATCAAAACACATATGCTCTTGTTTCAAACCTTTAAGAAACTATTTTTTGTCAATAAAACATATTATGGTAGCACTACATACCTTTTGTTCTTTATCCTTCAATGGCTTCAACTTATGTTTCACTCCATCCTTAGTTAGGGTGTAGGTATTTTCTCACCCATCATGTATAGCATGCGTATCAAACTACGATGACATACCCAACAACATATGCCATATGTCTATAGGTATGATATAACATAGTACCTTATCTAGATAGCTTCCAATCTTGAACTTCATTGAGCACTGCTCATTGACCATAAACTTGTGATCATCTTGCACCCAAGAAATATGGTATGGATTTAGGTGTTTCAATCTCTTCAACTTCAACTTGCTGACCATCATTTCCTACACTAGATTGTCATACTTCCACCATCAATGATCACATCACAACACTTATCTTCACATTTGCACCTTGTATGAATCAAACTCCTTTGATCAGGTTCATTCTCACCACTCAATAGGACTCTTCTATTAACTATGACTTCTCCTCTTTCACCATCTTCAAAATGTGAGGATATGGCATCTTCATCAATATGTACAACTCTAGCTGGGGCTTTAGTTCTTTGATCTATCCTTTCTTGATGCTAGGTACATTCAAATGCTCTATTCCCTTCTTCTTTGTAGTGAAAATATTTCCCATGGAAGCCTCCTCTTCTAAATCCTTGTCCTCTACCTCTTCCTCAATAATCTCTATTGTTTTGATCATGGAAATGATTGGAATTGTTTCCCCTTTGGTTCTAATTACTACTTCCAGCCTTCTCCTTGTTCTTCTAATCATCATTATGACTTCCATAAGATCATCTTTCGAATCTTCCACAATGACCTCTTCCACTATTCTTATTTCCAAACTTCTTGCTCAATTTCTCCTCAACTCTCAAGGAAAACCGGTATGCCTCCTCAATACTATTCATCTGAACTAGGCTTAGCTCATCCTAAATGCTTGGCCTTAACCCATTAAGATAATGAGTGACTTTCTCCTTATCATCTTCTACATGGCTAGTTCTAATGAGAACTCAGTAGAACTCTTTAGTATACTCTTTAATAGATTTTCTCGCCTGCATCATTCTTCTCATCTTCTTCAATAGATCAAGCTCATGATCCATAGGAATGAATCGTCGCTTCATATTAGCTATCATTCGGTACCATTTGGTAATTTTATCCTTTCCCTTTCTATTTTTATCCAACTAACCCTCTTGCCACCAAATCTTTGCACGTCCCTTCAGTTTTTCCTTTGTAAACTTGACCCTATCTGGATCCTCAATATCTTCATACTCATAGTACTCCTCTAGTTTATTTATCCAATTGATAAGTTCTTTTGGGTTAAGATTTCCTAAAAATGTGGGAACCTCAAACTTTAGTCTTTTTCCAATCTTTGAGATTGCCCTAAAAAGCCTCTCTTCCTTTGGATTTAGAACTACCGAGCTACTTTGGCATTTTCTTCTACTTTGTCCTCATATCACTTTCATCTCTTATAGGAAGATTTATTCCTCTTCACATTTGTTCTTTCAACACTTGAATTTTCCTTTAGAGGGCTTAAAAACCTTTAGGTGTAACACCTACAACTCTTTTTCCATGCTCTCTTTGTTGATACATTTTTGCTCTTCTACTAAAACCCTAGTGTAAATTTCCTCACAATAGATAATTTGTCTACACACTCAGCACAAACCATGGTCTTGGTGCAAATTGCCTCACAATTGATAATCTATCCACACACTTAGGAACTCTAGCTCTAATACCACTTAATGCAGAGGACTCCCCTTAATACCATATACTCATAACAAAAACAAAGAAACAATAGCAAATGCAAGATACAAAATATGGATTGCTTATTATCACTGCAAATGTAGAATAATAGAATTCTCAATGACAATATGCTAACCTAAAAGGGTGCCATCATTACAGTAATCTCCAAGAAAATTCTATGAACTATCACCCAGAGTTGTCCTAAATAATGTTTGACCCTCTCTTAAATAGGTAGTTTTATGCCACCCAGGAAGGTTCTAGATGCTCAAACTTAATGCCTAGGGCTAACAGACCTTAATAATACATAGAGTCTGCCAAATACATCTTTGAAAAACTATTTTAGAAATTTTGGTAGCCCAACTTTTGGAGGCCATAACTCATGAACCGTTGCTTTGATTGGCTATTATAACCACTTTTAAAAAATACTAGCTCCTTATCTGCAAGCTTGGAATGGTGCTAGCACCCTTCCATCGAGTTTTTAGACCTCATATGAGCAATCTAAGACCTCCAACAGTAAGCCTGAATATTTTTCTGCAAAATTTTCCACCATAAATCCGCACTAACTTCTTTGATACTCAAGATGGAGCAATAAGATTTTTATTCTAGGCTTATATCTCCAAAATGAAAATTCCTATAAAAAATGAGAACATTCTAATCTCATATGAAAAACTTACTAAAAATAGCAAGTTCCCATAGATAATAACCACCCTGTCTACTAGTCCTTATTAAAATAGAAAAGGCTAAAAATACTTTTTTTTTTTGGTGATGCAAGATTTCCCTTACACCCATGATGCTCCTACATAACAACTTTCAGTAATCCCTAGGCCTAAAGCTTGTTTCATCTTATACTATTTAAATGAGATTCTAAGGCTAGAGAAGGGGTCTAAATTATGCAATTTTTAGTTGTTGCTTGTTTTATTTGGTCAAATTTCCTTGATGAAAATTTTATGATGTATTTTCTCTACAAGTCTAAAATTTCATTAACATTCAAAGATCATGTTGTCCTATCTTGAGTTGTTTTGAGTATTATCCCAATGTTATATAATTTTCAAAGAGAATTAGTACAAAGATGAAGTATCACCATATTTGTTTTCTCTAAACCTTGTCTCCATTGTTATTGACTAGTTATCTTGAGGTTGTATGGGAAAAGTTTGTTCAATTGAATACAACTAGGATAGGTTGTATGTCAATTCACTATTGTTTTTAATTCAATGAATTGAGTAAGTGCTTTAGTGATATGATAGGATTTCCAAGTAGTAAAAAGGATTTTTATTAAAAATAATTTTAGGGAAAATTGTTGATAATAGTGGTTGTAATGCAATCAATTAGATCAAAATAGCTGGGTAGACTCTAAATACCAATGGATGAGGCATTGATCAATTATTTTAGTCTGCATATGCAGAGATCATGTATAAGCATTAAGAAAAATCTTAAAATAAAAATTAGTTTTAATTTAAATGTATGGAGAATATCATAGTTGGTTAGTACGTGATTTCATTTAATATATTTGTTTTAGTTAGCTATTGGTACCCATAATTACATGTAAATTTGAGAAGAATTATGAACAAACATCTACTATAAGGGATGAGTATTGTAATAGAATATTAATAGATGAATGAAGTGTAAAGATAGTATCAAGTTCTGAATTGTTTTATCCCTCAGGTGCAGCTACCTTGGTTTTGCAAAGCTTAAAGATTAGAAAATGCTAGTGATTTTTTTAAGTTGGGTCCAAATTTGAGAATCCTTTAGTTGAAAATAGGAAATAGCTATCTCTTAGACAAATTTTTTCTTCATCATATTGGTATCAAGTATTTTGAATGCTAAGTATTTTAAAAGCACCAACATACAGTGTCACCACCTTCACCCAAGGTCAGCACTTTAACCTTGCAAGCAAGTGAAACAAAAGAAATTGCTCAATCATAACACTAACTATGGTTCTAGCTTAACTCCTTGCAACAATGTGACCAAGGGTTGAAAGGTGGAAGAGAATTGGGGTTCAAATGTCCACATGGTGGCTTGTCACTTCTGCACTTTATCTAAAGATCTTGCAACTTTCTAAAGAGAGGATGCAACAACCATAGATCATCTTTGATGACATGAACATGAACTAGGAACATGGGACCACCCCTACATAGTATCAGAAACTAGATAACTCACTACCACATCACTAACATATCCATCTGGTGACCTATCACACATCTACATCCTTAACTATTATTAGTCATTAACCCTTTGCAACCCTTTTAAAATTGTGTAATTGCCCCATTTCCACTTGAACTCTAGTTAAAACATAACCTATTGTGATTGTGCAAACAAAAGGGTGGTCACACAATCCTGACTTAAAATATTTCAAGGGCATGGAAAATAAAAAAGGACCGTGTAGACTTAGGATAGAAGATATGGCCAAGGTTTTTAAAATATTCATGTAAATTCTTTAATATTTGAAAAAATGAAACCCTACGTGACTCTTAGGTGGGCTATCATTTCAATTTGATATATTTGGCAGAAGGCTATTTTTGGCTAAAAATTCTAGCAACTCAAGGGGGATGCAAGCCTGCTATGCATAAGACCAATTACCTAAAGAATCCATTGGGCAATAGAGTCAAAGAAATCATATAGATCCACCCTAAAAAAACTCTAAAATCATTAAAAAGTATACCTGATAAAATCTTAAAACTACTCTCCAGAACTATAACACCAGGAAACAAGACCCTTTGCAACCTCTGCAAGACTTCAAAAACCATCATGTGCTTGTGCACTTATTGGATAGTAGGAAAAAATTGAAAGAAAACTAACTTACTATGTACATGAAAGGTCTATCCCTCTTTAGAAAAAAAGCTTGAGATAGATCCCATTGACTAGCATTCATGGAATATCACCATTAGTCATAATTAACTAAAAAGTATTTTCCTACTTGCAAGTGATAATCACATAGGGACCACTCCATAATGCATCAAGTTTTGAGCGCCTCCCATTTGAGAACCAGGTCACCCTCTTTGAAAGTTCTAATCCTAGTGTTCCTATCAAAAGTATTTTTCATCTATTATTGATGGACCTCCAAGGTCTGCATGGCCTGATTTCTTTTCTCCTCTAGCTCCATCAATTCTCCTATCCTTGCTATTATAGCATCATTTCATGTAGTTCCACTTGATGGGTTAGTTCTAGGGATGTGAATTCTAATGAGATAGGGAACCTTGATTCCCTACCATAAACTAGCATGAAGGGTAACTTCCCAATTTCCCTCTTAGGTGTGATTCTATTGGCCCACATGACTATTGTCAATTTTTTATGCAAACATCTTTGATTATCTTCAATATTCCTTTTCATGATTCTAATTCAGTTTTTCTTTGAAGATAGAGCCAGGCCATTACCTTGGGGATACTAATTGGGAAGTATTGAGGTATATACCATGATCCATTGCCCATGCACAAATTGGATCTCCTACAAAAGATTTTTCATTGTCTGAAATAATAGGAGCACCAAACCTAATAATAATTCCATCAAGAAACTAAACCACTAAAGTATTTGTAGCATCCTTTAGGGAAACTGCCCTAGTCTAGCTAGTGAAGTAATCTATAGTAGCTAGGATCTATTTATGGACAAAGTTGGAAGGAGGATTAATAGGGATAATAAAATCCAAAACTCGTTGAGTGAAGGACTAATCAACCTAAATAGGATGCATGGGAATAGTTGCTAACCCTTTTTTCCCTGAAAACATAGCACACTTTTTCATTCCTCCTAATATATCTATGGTAGTCATAGAATTGATGTAGGAGCATCAAGAGGTATAAGGGCAATCCTGTGTCATCAAAAAAAAATGTACTTAGAAATAGTTTCTATTTCATGTGTTTTCATTTCTAGATACCCATTTGGGTCAAATAAAGCTTCCAATTCTCACAGTTCCACTATCAGTGTTCTAGGATAGAGTATTTGAACACCTTGGGATACATGTAAATGTCAAAAAAATAGGAGTATATAATTGAGCAATCATTTTGGTGAACTAGAAGGTGTAAATTGGCTGGATGAATGTAATTGTAATTTAGAGCATTCCAAAAAAAGAATCAGGTCAAAAGGCCCCACAGTTTGAAAGTTATTGTAGTTTTTCAATTTTTGGAGACCTCCTAAGAATGCTTCAAAGTCAGGTTAGGGGCATTAAATGACCTCAAAAAGGGCCAAAAAATGGGGGACAAGAAAATCTGGTCCATAGGCTATAGAGTGCTTTGATAGCTTTCCAAAAATATAAACGGTTCGTCAATCGGAGCTATAGTTCAAAAGTTATGCCTCCCAAAAGTTTGATTACCATTTTTGGAGTCTTCTAGATTTGCACCAACTTCTAACATAGCTTTTGGAGCCTTCTACTAGGTTGGTGGATTCCTAATAGCACTTTCTAGAATGTACTCTTAGTCCTTAACCCTCTAGGGTCTATGTAAGGACATTTTATGCATTGTAAAAGGCAATTCGAAGTGGAATTTGAGAGGAGGTACCAAAAGGAGAAATTATCTCCAATTTTGTGCTATTGTAAGCCCTTAGTGCATGTTTTGAAGTCTATTTTCTCTGTACTAAATGTACTAGCTTATTTTCATAGTTAATACAATTTCCCTTTTCCTGTTGTGTCCATTTTGTGCTCAGGTTGTGTCCCCATCAAGTGGTATCAGAGCTAGTTTTCCTGAGTGTTTAGACAGAGCACCGACTATGAGGTAGTTTGCACCAATACTGTGTGGTTGTGGGTTTGAGTTAAGAAGATGCCTCCATGAAGAGAGCATGGTGGAAGGGCTAGAGCTATTAATCTTGAGGAGGTTAGAGCCCTCCAAAGGCAAGTACAAGCATTGCAGGAGGAGCTTCATAAAGGAACAAATGTTGCCGCAGGTAACGACAGTGAGGATGACAATGAAGAAGAAAAAATTGGACAAAAAGGGGAATTTGATGGGGAAGTTCTAAATTAGGTAGAGGAAAGGCTTTTTAGGTCCATTACTAAGTTTGGGAAAAGACCTACAATTGATGTGTATTTTTAGGAAATCTGAAACCAGACGAGTTGATTGATTGGATCAATGAACTGGAAGAATACTTTGAGTATGAGGATATCAGGGACCCAGATAGGGTTAAGTTTTCAAAGCCCATGCCAAAATTTGGTGGCAATAGGTTCAATTGAAAAGAAACAAAAGAGGAAAGGAGAAGATCACTAGGTGGGATCACATGGTGGACAAATTGAAGAAGCAGTTCATTCTTGCACTACAAGCTTGATTTGTTTAATAATATGCATGGGCTAAAGCAAGCAGGAAGATCAGTCCAAGAATAGATAGAGGAGTTTTATCAACATTTGATTAGAGCAGGGCATGCAGAAGAAAATAAGGAGAAGGTTGCTCATTATATCAGTGGGTTGCGACCTAGCATCCAGGAGGAATTAAGTCTAGTAAGAATGACCAGCATTGAATTGGCATACCAATTTTCCCTACGAGTTGAAGAGAAGCTAAATAAGAGGTTTGAAGGGAGACAAAGAGGGCATGGTCAAGGACAAAGGGGAAGTGGTAGGTCATCTTGAGGTCAAAATGAAACCCAAAAGAAAAAATAAAGATGTGGGTACTAGCAGGAACCAAAGGAATGAGGGTTTCAACTGCTCCCATGATCAAGACTTTGGAAATTAGAGAGGAAGAGGTAGAGGATGTGGATAAGGAAGAGGAGGATTCCGTGGTACCTATTTCTATTGCAATGAAGAAGGTCATCATACCTTTGAATGCCCTCAATGACAAGGAAGGACAGATAGGAGTTTATTCTGTACCAAGTTCAAATGTTGTGATGTGATCATTGATGGTGGTAGCACTGACAACTTGGTGTTAGAGGAGATGGTCTCTATGCTAAAGCTTAAGAGGGAGAAACACCCCCAGCCCTATCAGATTGCTTGGGTGAAAGATGATCATAAGGTCTTAGTATGTGAACAATGTCTAGTGAAATTCAAAATTGGGAGTTACCATGATGAAGTTCTCTGTGATGTTATTCCAATGGATGTTTTCCATCTATTGTTGGGTAGACCATGGCAGTTTGATAGCCATGCAGTACATGATGGCCATGCAAACACATACTCTCTAACAAAGGATAGATTTTTCCACAAACTGAAGCCCATGAAAAAGGAAGGTGAAAAGGTATGTAGCAGTGCTAGGATTTGTCTTGTTGATAGAAGAAATTTTTTAGATGGAATGAAACATCAACATATGTGCGATGCTTTGATTCGTAGGAAAGATAAAGAAGGTAGTAGTGAAATCCCACTTGAAGTTTCAGATTTACTAGGTGAGTTTGGAGATATTATCTCTGATAATATTCTAGAAGGATTGCCACCAGTAAGGAAAATTAGTCATCAGATAGATTTAATCCCAAGAGCTAGTTTTCCTAACAAGGCTGCTCACAGGATGACTCCTACTAAAAATGAGGAGCTAAATAGACAGGTTTAGGAACTATTAAGGAAGGGCTTGATTCAAGAGAGTCTGAGTCCATGTGTAGTACCTACAGTACTGGCACCAAAGAAGTATGGAGAGTGGAGCATGTGTACAGACTCTCAAGCTATAAATAGGATAACCATAAAATATCAGTTTCCTTTGCCAAGAATGGATGATCTTATGGACTGCTTGAGTGGAGCTCAGTACTTCACAAAGATAGATCTCAAGAGTGGTTATCACCACATATGGATTCGAGAAGGAGATGAGTGGAAAATGGCCTTCAAGACCAAGGAGGGTCTTTATGAGTGGTTAGTCATGTCCTTTGGATTGATGAATGCCCCAAGCACCTTCATGCTGCTTATGAATGAGGTACTTAAGAAGTTCTTGGGAAAATTTGTTATTGTCTATTTGGATGATATTTTAATTTTTAGAAAGACTTTCGAAGAACATTTATTGCATATTTGTAGTGTCCTTGAAAGGTTAAGGGAAGAGAAACTATTAATTAATTTGAAGAAGTGTATCTTTGCAAAAAGGGAGTTAGTCTATTTGGAGTTTGTTATATCACCTGAAGGTCTCAAAATGGATCCAGAGAAGGTAAAAGCCATCTTGGAATGGCCTACTCCAAGGTCTGCCATTGATGTAAGATCATTTCATGGTCTAGTTAGTTTTTACAAGAAGTTTATTAAGAATTTCAGTGGCATATGTGCACCCCTAACTAACACAATAAGAGGGGATAGAAAAGAGTTCACATGGATTGCAGCAGCTGCGAGAAGTTTTGAAATGTTGAAGAAGAAGGTGATAGAACAACCTATGTTGGCACTTCTAGATTTTAGAAAGGTGTTACACGTGGATTGTGATGCTAGTGGCAGTGCTATTGGGGCTGTATTGAGCCAAGAAGGTAAGCCTATTGCATATTTTAGTGAAAAATTGAATGATGCAAAGAAGAAGTATTCTATTTATGATCAAGAGTTCTATGCAATAGTTCAAGCCTTAAAGAAATGGAGGCATTATTTATTTCCAAAGAAATTTGTTTTGTATACTGATCACCAAGAATTACAATACTTAAATAGCCAAGGTAAATTGAATCAGAGGCATATGAAGTGGGTAGAGTTCTTGCAGAGCTATACATTTGTGTTGAAGCATAGAAGTGGAAAATCTAATAGGGTTGCAGATGCACTAAGTAGGAGACAGTTGTTGCTAACAGTAATGCAGGTTGAAGTAGATGGGTTTGATGAACTCAAGAATCTGTACCCTGATGATCCTGATTTTGCTGAAGCATGGAAAGCTTGTAAAGAGCCTATTGCTGTAGAAAGAACTAAGTGGTTAGACTATCTGATTCAAGATGGTATGTTATTCAAGGGTGGCAAATTGTGCATTCCAAGGAGTTCCATGAGGAAAAATTTGATTAAGGAGAAACACAATGGAGGGATGGCAGGACATTTTGGTCAAGATAAGACCATTTCCATTTTTTGAGAATATTATTTTTGGCCTCAGATTTCATTAGATGTGAAGAAGTTTGTACAGAGTTGCTAGGTTTGTCAAGTTGCCAAGGGATTTAGCCACAATTTTGGACTATATCAGCCATTGCCTATTCCATCAAAGCCATGGGAGGACATAAGTATGGATTTTGTTCTTGGATTTCCAAGGACACAAAGGGGTAATGACTCAATATTTGTGGTGGTTGATAGGTTCTCCAAAATGGCACATTTCATTCCATGCCACAAAACTCATGATGTTGTCCATATTGCAGACTTGTTTTTCAGAGAGGTGGTAAGATTACATGGTCTTCCAAGGAGTATAGTTTCTAAAAAAGACATTAAATTTGTGAGATATTTTTGGAGAACATTGTGGAAAAAGTTGAGAATAGACTTGAAATTCAGTTCCACACATCACCCACAAATTGGTGGCCAAACGAAAGTGGTAAACAGAAGTCTACGCAATTTGTTGAGATGTTTAGTTGGTGATAAGACCAAGGGGTGGGATTTGATTCTACCACAAGCCGAGTTTTCTTACAATAACTCTATAAATAGGAGTATTGGTAGATCACCGTTCCAAATTGTATATGGAAGTAGCCCAAGGACTGCACTAGAATTGAGGAAGATAGAGCAAGGAGAGAGGAGAAGTGCTAAAGCTGAAGAATTTGCTAAACATATCAAGCATCTACTTGAGGAGGTTCAAGCACACATTACCAAGATGAATCAAGAGTATAAAGCTAGGGCTTATGAAAGGAGAACACATAAGGAATTCTAAGTAGGGGATCTAGTCATGGTACACTTACAAAAAGAAAGATTTCCAGTCGGTACTTACAACAAGCTAAAAATGAAGAAATTTGGCCCCTATAAAATTCTAAAGAAACATGACTCAAGAAATGCATATGAGGTGGAGTTGCCAGATGGTATTCATATTTATCCTATTTTCAACATTGCAGACTTAATAAAGTATCATGATGATGGTGCAAATGAGGAACTGATGTTAGAGCTATGTCCAATTCCTACTTCTAAAAAGGAGGAGATAGAAGACATTCTAGATCATCGTGTGGGTAGGGGTACCAGAAATAGTCAATATGAAGAGTATTTGGTCAAGTGGAAAGGATGGTCGATAGAGGACTCAACTTGGCTTTCAACAGCTAAGGTTTCCCATTAGGGATTTCCTCTACCATTCATAAAGTGGCAGGGTCACTTTTCAATCTATCTTGGATGTCTGATGCAGGAGCATCCAGAGGTATAAGGGCAATCCTATGTCATCCAAAAAAAATGTACTTAGACTTAGTTTCTATTTCATGTGTTTTCATTTTTGGATACCCATTTGGGTCAAATAAAGGTTCCAACTCTCACAATTCCACTATCAGTGTTCTAGGATAGAGTATTTGAACACCTTGAGATACATGTAAATGCCAAAAAAATAGGAGTATCTAATTGAGCCATCATTTTGGTGAACTAGAAGGTATAAATTGGCTTAATGAATGTAATTTTAATTTAGAGCATTCCACAAAAAGAATCAGGTCAAAAGGCCCCACGGTTTGAAAGTTATTGCAGTTTTTTAGTTTTTGGAGACCTTGTAAGAATGCTTCAAAGTAAAGTTAGGGGCATTAAATGACCTTGAAAAGGGACAAAAAATGGGGGATGAGAAAATCTGGTCCATAGGGCTATAGAGCACTTCGAGAGCTTTCCAAAAATGTAAATGGTTAGTCAATTGAAGCTACAGTTCAAAAGCTATGCCTCCCGAAAGTTCAGTTACCATTTTTTGATTCTTCTAGATTTGCACCAACTTCTAACATGGCTTCTGGAGCCTTCTACTAGGTTGGTGGATGCCTACTAGCACTTTCTAGAATGTACTCCTAGTCCTTAACCCTATGAGGTCTATTTAAGGACATTTTTGGCATTGTAAAAGGCAGTTCAAAGTGGAATTTGAGAGGAGGTACCAAAAGGAGAAATTATCTCCAATTTTGTGCTATTTTAAGCCCTTAGGGAATGTTTTGAAGTCTATTTTCTCTATACTGAATGTAATAACTTATTTTCATAGTTAATACAATTTCCCTTTTCCTATTGTGTCCATTCTATGCTTGGGTTGTGTCCCCATTAGGAATAGAGTTGTCCAATAATAGCTAGCTCTAATGACCTTCATTATAGTTGTTATTGCTGAGAAGTGACCACCATTAGGATGGTCATGAAATTCTTTCAACAACCTACTAATCTGATTAGTCTAAATACATATTAATAGGACTTCATTTGAATCCTTCTTGGATAATATTCCATCCAACAAGACATAGAAAATAGCTTGTGATATGAATCATCTCCTCTTTTTTCTATTTAACCTTGGGGATATCTTCATTCTAGAAAGAAGTATGTCATATCTTGCCATGAAATAGACTAATCACAATTCTCTATTGGTCACTCACCTTGAACCAAGAGGGCAGTCTCTTCATGTGTCTCTAAAGATGAAGCCATATATTCACAAATTCCTTTACCTCTTATCATCTTGGTGATCTTGATATCAACATCATATTCCAAAACTTTAGTAATCAACCTAGCCCTTTTCTCATTGATATCCTTGCTCAAGAGGAAGTCCTTCACACTTGGATATGGAACTAATAGCTAGACTTTGTTATGAGACAAGAGATGCTTGAATTTTTTGAGATACCTTATAGATAATTGTATTTCCCTTCATAATCATTAAGCCCCTCACTAATAAAATCAATGGGTTGTTCCATTTTTTTATGATTCAGCTATGTTAAAAGAACAAATATACTTGATTCTCCTGAAAAGGAGTAAAGAATGAAATCTCTATCAAACTTGGGATTAACAAGAGTGGGGGATGAGGAAACTAATTTCTTGATTTCTTCAAAACTATATTTTCCCTCTTTAGTCTAGGTGAAGGTCATAATCTTTTTTAACATGGTAGTAAGAGGTTTGACCGTGCTAGCAAGGTTTGGGATAAATCTTCTGACAAAATTAATCCTACCAAGAAAACTTTGTAGCCCCTTCCTAAGAGCAAGGAGTCAAAGGGAAAAAAAATCTTCTACCCTCTCTAGATCTATTTTCAATCCATCTCTTGACACAATGTGTCCTAGAAGCTTCCCCTACTCAGTGGCAAATACACATTTCTTGGGATTCAAGGATACAACATATTCTCTACATATAATGAATACTTTTCTTAAATGATAAAAACAATCTACTGCATGTTTGGAAATGATAGTTATATCATCAAGATACACTAACACAAAATTCTCCATCACACCTTTGAAATCCATCTCCATTGCCTTCTAAAATGTGGCACGTACATTAGTTAGTCCAAATGGCATCTTACAATAGGCATAGGTATCCCATTTGGTGGTGAAGGTTGTCTTGTATCGGTCTGACTCTTGGACTAATACTTGATTATAACTAGAAAAACCATCCAAGAAAGAAATCCTTTTTGAACCACTAACCTTATATAGGATCTACTCCATAGAAAGAAAGGGGTGATGATCTTTAAGAGAAGTCCTATTGGGGTCTCTGAAGTCTACACATAATTTAATCTCCCCACTCTTCTTCCTAACAGGAATAAGGTTAGTTAACCAAGAAGAATGCTTTATAGGAAATCTAATATTGTCTTCTATTATCTTGGACAACTCTTTTCTCATTAATGATTGAATCTTGGGGTGAACTGGCCTTTTCTTTTGCCTAACAAGTTTAACATTATCATCCAAATCTATGGTGTGTTGAAATAAACTTGGGTCAGAAACCTTGAAGTCTTCATATGTCCATGCAATGAGGTCATTAAATTATTGACATAATTTAATGAAAACCTCTTGTTCAACTACATTACATACCTTTCCAAAATTGAGATTCTTTCCATCAGCAACAGTGATGGGTGTATTGTCATCCTTACTAGCAGTCAGATTTGAACCTTTGCTTCTTACTTGATCATCAGAGTTGAAAATGCCTTCCAAGGTATTGAGTGTAGAATTTAATGAAAGTCAACTTCATAGTGCACCAAGATCACCTGCAAGCAAATAGCTTGCTGAAGAGAAACCAAAGGAGTAAGAGCTTGAAGCAAACAATGCAAGAGAAAATATTTCACAATAGAAAAATGAAATAACTATGTGAATGAATGAATTTACAATGAGAGAGATAGAATATAAATGCATCAATGAAGCTTGTAGAACAAGCTGGAGAGTGGTAGAAGGTAAGGTTGACAACTAAGCATATGTCCATAAAAAGGTGGAATATCCTAGAAGGGAACAAACTCTTGTGTTGTCAACAACTCATCAATTACAACTATTAACTAAATGCATTAACCTAAGTAAGCTTAAGTAAAAGAATTAATAATTAATAATTAATAATTAATTATTCACTCTAACATTCCCCCTTAAGTGCAACTTATTGGAATGCCTTAAGGTCACAAAACTAAGAGAAAATGTCGAATGGGTCCTATCAATAAGGCCATGTTAGGTACCCATGTACAATGCAAAAAAATGCAACCTTTGAAAAAAGGAAAAGAGGGAAATCCTCATGGGTTTGAAATCAAGCATTTGAAAGTGGTGAAGCATGTCAAGAGCATACTTTTGTTGATACACAAAAAATCCAGTAGAGGACTAAATAATCTGAAGACCAAGAAAATAGTGCAAAAAACCAAGATCAATCATCTCAAACTAGTCCATCAATGCATGTTTCACATCTTGAAGCATAGATAATGAGCTACCCATGAGGATAAGATCATCAACATATAGAACAATAATCAAAATCTCATCTTCGAGATGTTGAATGTACATTTTGGGCTCAAAATGGAAATGACTGAAGATTATAGAAAGTAGAAAAGAGTTCATCTTCTCATACCAAGCCCTAGGGGCTTGCTTGAGACCATAAAATGAGCATTAAAGTTTGCAAACCAAGGAGGAATCCTAAAAAATTCCTAGAGGTTGGTCCATATAAATCTCCTTAGTGATATCTTTGTACAGGAAGGCACTCTTCACATCCATCTAAAAAATAGGCCATCCCTATAAAGCTGTGAGGGATAAGACAAGGCATATAGAATTCATCTTGGTGATAGGGGAAAATGTGTTGGTGTAGTCAATACCTTAAACCTGTGAAACACCTTTTGCAACAATATGAGCCTTATGCTTATCAATCAAATCATTAGCAAAATACTTATTATGATAGATCCATTTGCATCACACTAGCTTTCTCCCATTATGAAGAGGAAAAAGATCCCATGTGTGATTCTTCATCAAAGAAGAATATGTGTCCTCCATTGTACTATCCCATTCAGAATGTCCTATCACTTCTGCAAATATCTGAGAATCATCACTAATAGCATAGTTGAGAAGACTAGAACCTGCAGTATGAGAACTAGTGCGACATAAGAGAAAGAGTCACTAGCTAGAGACCCTACAGCCTCAACTATAGCTCTAGCCCATTTAGGCATCCAGGGAGGATCTTGTGCCAAATGAAAATGGAGATCACCATGATCATCATCCTCATCATCCATGGAACAAACTAGAAAAGATGAGGGAGTAGTAGGAGGTGAAGTAGGCACTGGAGGTGAGGAATGAACTGCAGGATGGCTCTCATCAAACTAGACATCCCATCGAAATAGGACCTCTCTGGAATTAGGATCAAACAACTTGTAAGCCTTAACATCCTTGCAGTAGCCAACAAAAATGAGTGGTCAACTTTTTCATTCCATTTCTTTTTGCTAAGCACTAGGTACAAACTCCCATGCTACACTCCCAAAAACTCAGAATGACAATACATCAGGGTTGACATGAGACCAAGCCTCCTCAGGAGTCATATGTCAAATTTCCTTATGAGGCATCTGATTCTAAATATAGTTGGCACAATTGATTGCCTCTACCCAGAGACATGAATCCATGGACCTGGATTGGATCATACAATTGGCCAGCTCCTGAAGTTTTCAATTCTTTCTCTTGGCCACACCATTTTGCTGAGGAGTATAGGGCATTGAAAATTGATGCTGAAGACTATGTTCAGAACAAAAATCCCTGAAATCTTGATTCATGTACTCCCTCCATTTTTCATGCATATCCGTTGAATAGAAAGACAAAAATACATCTCTACAAATGTCTTAAAGATTCAAAATGAATCAAAGCCATCGGACTTGTACTTGAGAAAGTACACCCATGTGTGTCTAGAGAAGTCATCAATGAATGTAAGCACATATCTAGTACCCAAAAAAGGAGCAAAAAATGACTTGAGGTCACTATGAATGAACTAAAAAGGTGCTAAAACATAAGTGGCTTGTCCATGTGGAAAAGAATCCCTTTCTTGCTTACCAAGTGCACAACTTTGACAAACACCATCTAGATAGAAAATCTGGGAAAGCCCAAGAGCAATTGCCTATGTGCTCATCTAATAAAGACATCTATAATTGACATGCCCAAAATTTTCATGGCAAAGTTTGCTTACTGAATTTGCATGTGCAACAAGACATGAACCTATGTCATGAGAAGACTTAAATGCATCAAATCGATACAGGCGAGATGCAAAGTAAACACTCCTAGTAGCCACAATCATCTTAGAATGATGTAAGTCCTCAATAACCACATCATGTGGTGAGAACTCAACAATCTTACCAGAGCTAGAGTGGCAAATCTAATAGATAGACAATAGGTTCATCCAAATGTCAGGGACACAAAGAACATCCTAAAGAGAAACCACAGCTAGTGCAATAGAACCAAAACCCATAACTAAAAGCTATGATGGGTCTTTAATAGAAATATGGGTGGTAGCATAAGGAGAAAGTGAAGTAAGCAACTTAGAAGTATTTTTCATATGGTGAGAGGCACCAAAATCAAGAATCCAGATAGGCCCTGAAGTCATAGCTCGAGTAGAAAGAGCATGACCTTTCCCTGGAGGGGGGATGAAGACTGAGGGGCTAAAATATGATGCTCCTTTAGGGTTTCATCTAAAGCCTCCAAATTCTTTCAACACCTAGAAACAAGATGTCCATCTTTGCCATAAAAATTTTAGGTCTCAATTAATTTCTTCTTAATCTTAGAGGTCGACTTAGCAAACTTTGAATAATCTTTAACCTTTGCAGGGTTTGCTAGAGGATTAGCTAGAGGCTTAGGATTAGAATTTGATGTATCTTTCTTCTATTTTACTTTCTTCTTGGATTTCCCCTTAGAATTTTGAGTAACCAATGCTTGGCTAGAAGAGCCAAAGGCATCCTATGTCTATCACCAAGGGCATCCATAGTGGAGTAGAAAGTAGAAGAAAAAATCTGATACTATCCTCAAAACTTTGAGAGTATCAAAAAAATACTCATCATCTATTTTGGTTTTCTCACATCCTTGTAAAACTACACGCAGAGATTTGAATTTCATTAAGAAATCTTCAATGGTGGGAAGTTGGCATGTGACAAAGAATTTAATTCTACATCAAGATGAAGTGCCCGAAACTCATCCCTCAAATATAACAAAAAATAACTATGGAAAGCAAGAAAAACTAAAAAAGAACCTAAATTCTAGATGCAAAGAAGGATGAAATAGAAGCCTCTAATTTGTTAGCAAAAATAGAACCTAATCCTAGTTAGCTTTCCAACATTTCTTTCATATCAGAAAAAGACTTCCATATGCTCAAGTTATGGCCAAAAGACCAATTGCTACTCCAAAAAAAGCTCACTAAAAAATTATAGACATGGAAAAAAATTTGACGATTGTAGAGCTATCAACTACCTATCACGAAGAAAAAATCTTACTATTAGAAAGATGATGTCAGTGACTAGAAAGTGTTTCCAGATGCCAAGATGATGACATTAGTCTAAGAAATGGTAGTCGGGTGGGTTCTACTCCCCAATGGTGGTGGCTGAACAGGGTGCTGCTACTAGTGTCATTGAGCAAAAACAAGTTGTGCAAGCATAGTACAAGCCTAGAGGCTACTGGGGCAGTGAAGGTTGCTATTGGATAGGTCATAGAGGGCTTTGGGATGCGATATGGTGGCACCTATGAAGAATCAAAAAGAAAAATTGTTAAAAAAACACATATATATATATACCAAATTTTCACAAAAAAAGTGTAAATACAAAAATTTTTTTCTAAAAAAGAAATTCCCTAAAAAAATGTAATTCCTCTCAATTAAAGAAAAAATCACAAACTAGGGTTTGTGTCTCTGAATCACAATTTCAAAAATTCTTCAAACCAAGAAGTAGTAGGGAGGCTCTAATACCATGTAGAAGTTGATGAAATCCAACTTCACAATGTGCCAAGATCACTTGCATGCAAATAGCTTCCTGAAGAGAAACTAAAGGAGCAAGAGCTTGAAGTGAACAATGCAAGAGAAAATATTTCACAATATGAAAATGATATTGCTATGTGAATGAATGAATTTATAATGAGAGAGACACCAAATATAAAGTCCTCAAGGAAGCTTGTAGAACAAGCTAGAAAGTGGTAGAAGATAAGGTTGAAAACTAAGCATACATTCACAAAAAGGTGGAAAATCCTAGAAGGGAACAAACTCTCGTGTTGTCAACAACACATCAACTACAACTATTAACTAAATGCATTAACCTAAGTAAGGTTAAGTAAAATAATAAATAATTAATAAATAATTATTTACTATAACATTGAGACCTTTAGGTAATTTTTTAGAGCACAAATTTATGATCTAGGTCTCGTATTGACCTTGAAGCTTGGACTAATTTTTAGTAGAGAATTATGCCTTATTTTGCAAGAAAATTACAATTTGCACATTAGAATCAAACACTTTCTAGTTTGTACAATTGCTAGGGATAGCAGGCCTTACAAAAGCTTTGATTTGTTGCTCCTTATTGTTAGTAACATGCTATGGTATGTCATAGTGAGCACCAATGGATGCAAGCTTATCAAAACGCTTGTTTTGCTCCTTGGAATACTTTGAATATTGAATGCCTAAAAAACTTCAAGTAGATCTGATACTCTATTTTTGTTATGACTTTAGGAGGTTATTGTTTGTAACACTTTGGTTCCTAATTTGGTTCACAACTAGCTCATTGTCTCTATATACATTTAACTATTTAATTCCTCCTTTTTGAGAAAGTTGAAGGTCTTGGATTAGAGCCTCATATTCTAATACATTATTTGTGCAAATAAATTGGAGCCTATAAGAAAAATAATATTTCTCCAATTTAGGAGAAATCAGCATAACACTAGCCCTTGAACCATTTTTGTTTCTTGAGCCATCATTAAACAACTCCCATACTCCATCAATGACCTCTTTTTCTTTCATGAGACAAGGAATATGAGTGCCTTCTTCAAATATACAATAGGTCCCATGACCCTATCTCCTTGGTTTCTCATGTTAGACCAAACTGATAAACATTAGCCCATTCATCCAAAATAGAATTAGATACCTCTACTAGTGGAAAAATAGGTTCATGGAATGTGTACTCCTCATCCTTTTCCCTAATTGTACAATTCATGTTCATAGGGCTTGGATTATAAGTCTCTACATGGTTAAGGGCTAGAGGCTCTACCTTTAGGGAAGCTCTTGCCCCATATCTTTTCCTAAAGAACATATAGGACCAATCTGCTACAATATGAACCCCTATTTGTATAGTGAAGTCATTAGAAAGACAAATACAAAAATAAGGTTCTATCTCTGCTACTAATATATCTTGGGTTATAGTGCAACCAAGACAAACATGAAATGCCATCTCCACATTACTTAAGACCCCTACAATCTCTATAGAGCTACCATCCGACTAAAGAACATCCCTAACTATGGGCTCATACTTGACACCAAGGAGATCAACTACACTTCTAGGCATTATAGAACTACTAGCCCCTGAATCTATCATATAATTGTGGACTAGTTTATCTCCTATGATTAAGGAAACATAAAAGAGAGGAGACTTGATTTTCTTAATTATTTCTCCTTCACTTAATGGCTAAACTAGGCTTGTTGTCTTCTCCTCCCTAGGTAGTTTACTCTTGGCCTTCATGTTCTCTAAATCGTTATGTAATAATTCTTTTTGCAATTGTATGGTGGCAATAACATCCCACATGGAGATACTGACATTAGTATTTTTCATTTGATCCACCACCTTGAAAGGAGAATTAGTTACTCTAGTTGAAATCTTGGGAGCTACATGAGTAAGTGGTTGAGGTTGGGTAAGATCCTTATCTCTTGTTCTCTACTTCAATGGAGGAATAGCATCAGGTTGGGTATTTATCACTAGTACATGTGGAGTAGCATCTGAAGTTTGTTCATGTTTTCAAATACCAAGTAACAAAATACTTGATACCAAGATGGTGAAGAGAAAATTAGTCTAAGGATTAGCTATTTCTTATGGTAAACTAAGAAGTCCTTAGATCTAGACCTAATTTCAACAAAATCATAAAGATTTTCTACTCTCTGGGCTTTGCAAAACCAAGGAAGGTGTACCTAAGGGATAAATATGATTCAAAACTTGATATTATCTTCACACTTCTTTTATTTACTAATATTCTCTTACAATACTCATCCTCTATAGTAGATGTTTGGTCATAATTCTTCTTAGATTTACATGTAATTCTAGGCAACAATGGCTAACTAAAAAATAGAGATTAAATGCAATCAAGTACTGACCAGCTATGATACTCTTCATACATTTAAAGAAAATTTGATTTGATTTTAAGATTATTCTTGATGCTTATGCATGATCTCTTCATATGCAAACTGAAATAACTTATCAGTGGCTAATCCATTAGAATTTAGAGTCTGTCCAACTATTTTGACCTAATTGATTACATTACAATCAATATTATCAACAATTTCTCCTAAAACTCATTCATATGCATATCCTTTTTACTACCTAGAAATCCTATCATATCATTGAAGCATTTACTGAATTCATTGAATTAAAAGAAATAAAAAACTGATATATAACCTATCCTAATTACATTAAATTAAATAAGATTTTCCTCTACAACATCAAGATAGCCAATCAATAACAATGGAGAGAAGATTCAAAGAAAACATATATGGTGATAGTTCATCTTTGTATTAATTTTTCTTGAAAATCATATAACATTTGGAATAAAACTTAGAACAGTTCAGGATAAGACAACACAATCCTTAATTGTTAATGTATCTTCAAATTTGCAAAGAAAATACATCACAAAATTGATATCCAGGAAACTAGAATAAAATGTAAACCTAGCAAAAACTAAAAATTATGTAATAGTTTAGACCCTTTCTGTAGCCTTGGAATCTCATTTATATAGCATGAGATGCAACAAGCTTCAGGCCTAGAGAATATTGATAGTTGTCCTTAAGACAAAAAGATAGTCACAAAAGTTACTATCATAAAAGACAAAATTTGGTGCAATAGAAGTATTTACATCATGAAGATTCCTATGTGAGACCACTTCTGCTATGGATTCTTTATTGTTGATGAATTTTGTGATTGGATTTGATATAGTTGTCATTCCTTAGAGTGTGTGACCATTGGACTTACTTGTGATGGACTAGGTTTTCATCTCTTTAGACTTAATTTAACTCATGGTTCTCCATCCAGGTCATCATGCACTGGCAAACTTATAAGTTACACTTGATTCTCCTATTGCCAAATCATCAGTTTGAACCTCTGTGCTTGTTACTTAAATTGATTTTTTATCTTTCTCTTCTTCTACTCTAATTGATGCATCAATTGTTTGTAACCCATCTTGGTCCACCTCATCTTCATTAGTTTCACCAAGTACCAACTATTTTGAATGTACACAATCTTCCATCCACTTGTCAAAAAGTGTTTCATTTGCTAAATTGAAACTAAATACTTTAAATGTTGCTTCTTCAAAACAAAATATCCTAACTTTTTTATTTCAAAAAATTCTTCCCTGAGAGAATCATAGAATATTTGAACTTTAAAAACTTCCTCAGTTGTTTTTTCACACCATACATGCTACTTTTCATTTACAACCTCATTAATTATAAGGCATAAAAAATCATCTAATTCTTTGGCCCATTCTTTCTTGTCATTTAATTTATCTATTATAATGAGTGCATGGGGGAAATTTTGATATTTTTTAGCAAGATACTTTGAGAAATAAATTATGATTCTCTTTTGCACTGCAACCTTTTTATCATTAAAATCAAAGAGATCATTAGTCATGTCAAAGGTTTTTTCTATCTATTGACAAGATAGACTAATGATGGAAATACATAAAAGAGATACATCTTTATCCCTACTACCCCATTTTTTCATAATTGCCTTTAGAGCATCCTCACTACTTTTTATATCATTCAACATGTTCATTATCTTTACTAATAATCAATTTTATCTAATAGATACAAGATTGTTTTCTTGATTTTGTCCTCATATTGGTCATTCAATTCCACATGTAATGCCCAAAGTTTTCTCTTCTCCTCTTCAAACTCCTTAGCTATATAAAATTGTGGTCTTTGTGGAGTCTCTAGCAGCTCTACAAGGGGATTTGATTTAAAAGGCTCAATTGGAGGATGCAGATAAATAATCCTAGGCTTTCTAGATTGTCCTTGATACTGTGCCATCTTATTTTCAAGCTCAATTCTCTTCTATACTTCTTTATTATAAGCATCCAAAACCTGCTCATATTTTTTCTTGTAGTTCTATTTTTTTTCTTTTTTCCTTCGTCATTGTAGCTAATACGAGTTTAGTTGTTTCAACATTTAACTCTGTAGCCTCATCAGTTGGAGTATCTTCAACTCTCTTAACAATCAAGTCTCTAATCATTCCAGTGTCATTAAGCTAAGAAATATTAGCTCTAGATCCTCTTCTCAGAGATCAAATTACCAAGCCAACATTATCTTCACTGAATTTGGCACCTCTAAGTCCTTTTCTCACCTTTTCTTTAGCACTTAACTTCTTAGTGATAACATTAAAAACCATTGCATATGCAATATCCTAGTTTCGTAAAAGAAAAGCTCTAGATGATTTTATCATTTGTCTTCCTTCTTCAGGAGTCAAACTTCTAAATTCTTGCATCATTTCATCTTTTATTTGATCTTGTATGGTAGCCTCTTTCATTTCTAGATGCTCTATCTTCCTCCTATTACACCTTTCTTCAAATTGTTCAATATTTATTCTCCATGCAAACTGGTAGAATGCTCTTGATTTAATGAAATTGTCATCTGAAAGAAATTCATGACTAGCTTGTTCTACCACAGGGTCTAATTCCCTTCCTCTATGATTAGAAATAGTTTAAACTCAAGGCTAGGTGTGGAAGGTTCTTGAGGATTTCCTTCCTCTAATTTTATAATAGTAACAAACACTCCCCCTTGGGATCCTAATTTTTCTTTTTATTTTAAAGAGGGGTAAACGCTTTGACCTGGAGCTATGAACCAGTGAGGCCACAAATGGGGGACCTCATCCCCATGAGATTTGAACCTTAATGGCAAGGATAACAACACAACAACTGAACCATCACAACATGCCACTATTGGCAATCATAATTTTACTTTTTGTTCCTTAGTAAGCTTTTCATTTTCTATATACAATGGAGATTGAGTGGGTCTATATTATTCTATGTTTTTCCTCTTGGGCCTTGTCTCTTTAAGCCTATCTTCCAAAGTATCACTAGTTGATCCAACTATTTTCTTCCCCTTATCAAGTGTATGCTCTTTATTCTTGATAATGTTATAGCCAAGCTCCTCTGAATGACTAGTTGTCTTGATCCTACCACAAGGATGAAAGATAACCTTTTCATTACTTCTCTTGCCCTATAAAGGTAAGAATTGATGAAAAGGGTCTTCATTTCATTTATGGTCTCCATAACAATCTAAAAAAATGATCATCAACTTGTTCTTCTTATTTTCTTTTTTCTGTGCATTTTCCAAAGGCTTATAATCTCCCTCAAAATGTTTAATGAATTCTAAAACCCTAGAATACCATTTTTCTTTTTTAATCTATTATTCCTTGAGAGAAAATTCATTTCTTATTACATCTTCAAGGAAATAGGGTTGATTCTTTCAAGCACTAGTCCTAGCCCTCTGTCTAAATATTTCAAAAAAATCCTTCACTATCATTAAAATGAGCATGGGAGATAGCCATTTTGTATGGTTCTAAAACTTTATATAGAAACAACTAGCCCACCTTTGTAATTATGAACTAATGAGAAATTGTACAAGATGAGAAAATAGAGCCCCTAGACCTACTAGTTAGTTCTACTTCCTCCAAACCACCTATTTTCCATAACATCTTAGCTATTCCCTTCTTAAGAGGTACTTGGTAGGGAAGCACATGTGGAGTTCTTTGGAATTCATATACTCTGAAAATTTTTGACATTGGATATGGTATAATGTATACCCAATTAAGGGGAATTTTCAAGCTAGTAGGGTTATCCATAGGCTTGATGAAATCTAGCAATGCCTTAGGTATCCTAGGGTTATCCTTTAATAATAGGTTCCTCAATCTAGATGCAAAATATCTATCAAACCTCATAAAATTGGCTTCCTCTACATCCCAAGTGATATTTACACTCCACAATTGAACTCGTAGAGCTTCTCCCTCATATTCCCTTGTCAATACCATTTCATTTTCAGAGAAAGTAACCCCCTTATACAAAAACATATGCATTAATAAGGAGTAGAAACCAAAAGTTTTCTCAATTTTGGCCTTTGCAATTCCAATTAGAACTATGTGAATTTCTTCTGCTAAATAGGCTGCAAAGTCAAAAATAATGTCCATACCAAAGGAAAAGATTTATACCATCATATACATAAACTTTATTGGTACAATGTAACACCCCACCAAGGGATCCAAAAGAATTAACCTAAAGTTTCCCTAAGTTTGGTAGCATTTTTTTTAAAATTTTTTTTTTGAAACATGAAAGTTAAACCATTCACAACATAGACATAGTAGCGGAAGCAATTACAACATTCCACTAAAAGTATACATAAACATACATAACAAGTTACATTCCTTAAGGATCCCTTGATGTTGAATCACCATTAAATTAACTAATATTAATTCCGTCTAATACCACATCCACATAAAACAATAATGAAAAGTCCAACATTCTTAAACAATATACTTTTGTTCCACATGTCCCTTAATAAATTAAATTTCAGAATATTCAATCATCCACTGTACATGCCACAAGGTAAGAAAGGCTTAAAATAATATACATGTGTGAAAATAAAGTACATCATCCTATTCCAATCAATGATGCAAGTGAAATAAACTAAATGAAACCAAATACCGTACATGATACATCCATCATCATAAAAGATATAACATCCATCATAAAAGATAACACTACATCATAAACACAACTAACTAAGTGCATGGTTCCTCCCAACCGTAAATAGCATCATTAGACCATCATGGGTCCTAGCCATCCATCTATACGTAACATCCCAAATCACCGAAGAGATCATCGATATTAGTATAGTAGGAGTGTCACTCCTAAACATACTACATCATATGCAAAAAGAAATCTAATCATGCAAAATAAAACATAAGATAAGTAAATAATAACATCTATCAGATGCTAATCATCAACGTAAGGTTACGTGTCCATCATCATAGTCCAAGAATAGAATGAAGATAAATTCCAACAAAGAATGCATCAGCCACAATGTCTCAAATAGATCTCAAATGGTAAGAGTGAAAAAACACTACCACCTAACCGCATGGAACCTAAATGGTCCACTCCCACAACATTGAGGAGATAGTCTCAAGTCTCAAATAAATAATCAAATTACATAGCACAAATACTCTCTAAGCCCAAGAATCCTAAAAGTATGCTAACTCAAAGGTTTCAACACAAACCAACATCTAATCCTAGAGGCACACAAGACACATGGGAACCTACTATGTAAGTCGGAAAGTGTCATTGTACGAATCACGCTAGAGTTACCCTAGTAGTCTCTCAATAGACCCCAGCCCCCTAGTGATCCTTATGTGGCCATTAGTATCCTCTTGTATTGACGAGGCATACTACAAAATGCAAGGTCACAACCAAGCATTCTCTCTACTCCCATCCTAGTCTGTACTAGCACTCGAGGCATGAGTGAGAACAAGCAATTATCTTATTAGGTGTAATGTTTTCACTTATTAAACAACTTACAATGAGTTATCCTGGTAGCCACTTAGGGCCCCGGCCCCAATTGCAAGCCACTTCTTGACACTATAAGTAGATATCCTACCCTAGGCTCATGGAATCATAAATCACAAAATCACCATAGTGCTATACAAGCGATTGGAACAATACCAAAAGATAATCCACAATAAGAGCATCAAATCTACATGAGCAACTGAAAAGCATCCATTGATAATCATGACCACAACAATTCTCTATTGGCAACTGAAGGTATCAATGATAATCACAATATCCATTGGTTCTGAACAAGCAACCAAAAAGGAATATCAAAAAAATAATATTGATAGAGGACTCCAAAATGGTCGAGTCAAAACATGTCACAACATGACATCATCAAGATCAAATAAACACTTCAGTCCCATCAAGGCAACTAGAAAGTAATCCAAATACAACTAATCGATAACTCATAAATGGTTACATAAATCAAAACTTACACAAGAAGACTAGAAGCGATATCAATTAGTAAACCACATACACTATATAGCATGACATCACATAACCATGGTTGGGTTTATAAAGATCAAAATCAAAAGAAATCATCATGACATCACAATCAGAACCCCCAAGCCTTTGGTAGACGTCCTATAACTAGTCAACAATCTAGTCAACGCAAATCCCCAAAATAGATAGCATAAAGAAAACACAAAATGCAAGCACATGTTTGCATTTTCTAGAATAACTTAGTTGAGTTAAGTATGGGGTTCCAATTTTCATTTTGGATTTAGATATCAAGTGAGGAAATGTTTATATGTTTTTCTCTAACCCAAGTATTTATTTTGATGGATGAAAATTTCTCCCCATAACTACTAGATTTAAACTTTCTAAAATGTTTTAAGAATATTTTACTTAATCACTATATTGAAAACAATCCCTCCTTTTTAAAAGATCAATTTCTCTAAATTACTCTAGGAGAAATCATTGTTTTCAAATAACTATAGGTACGATGTTGTGACTGATCAAGGGTAAGCGTGGGGATAGGGGATGGGTATAACCCACCCCTCCCATAAATATTTAAATTGTTTTTAAAAACATTAATTACCATCATAGGTACACTGCGATCATGAAAGTACCTACAAACTCATTTCCTCTGCCACGCATGAGGACATTGGGGTATGGATCTATCCCTCCCAAATATTTTAATTAAATTTTTTCTATAAAAAAATTTTTTAAACAAATTTTTCCATTAACTGTTGCAAGATTAAATACATATTTTTTTTAAAATAATTTCATTTGCGACTAAGTTAAAAATGTTTTCAAATTTATTTCTAAGAACTTACACACACAAATAGATATATATATATATATATATATATATATATATATATATATATATATATAATAAAATGGCTGAGTACAATGTAACCCTATTTAGTTTCACCTATTTAATCCTTCTAATAGGTTTGTCTATAAATATTTTAAACCCTAATCCCATAGATTCCTTAGATCTAGGCATGTGGGATTTTCTCATATAGGAATTTAAATACCCATGACAAGAATGCATATAACCAAGATATTCAACACATGAAATCCTCAAAAAGCATTCAGAAGACACAAAGAAGACAGGAAGTGCAAGAAGTGAAATACCATATGCAAAAATCATGAGTATCTACCTAGACACTAATTCTAAATCACTTCTCCTCAGAATCTGCAGAGCAAGCTCCTTCTTTCTCCAATGTTCACAGATCCACCCAAACACAGTCCTCAAGCTTCTAGGAGTGCTTGAATATAAGGACCTCTCCGGAAGCACCTAGAATGTCTCTAGAAACAACCAAAAGATAATATAAGAATTGACAACTAAGCACGCGCCTATTCCAACCTTCTAGATGAGTCACAAGGTTGTAGACACCATATGGTTAATTTGTGCGCTAACTCCTAGATAGACTTATGAATTTTATTGTAATTCTTTTATTATTATTATTTATTTATTATTTTATTATTATTATTATTTTTAATTTCTTTTATTTAATCCTTTTACTCAATTAATTTCCCATTTAATTAGTTACAATCAAAATATCAAAATATCATGAGATTATATTATTTTTTCCAAAATAGTTTAAATTATTAATTAAATCTTTTAATTTTAGACTTAATTAATAGAAAATTCAATAAAGACCTCCAAAATAAAATATGAAATACCATCATAGAACAATCCATACAAAATCAGTCTAAGCGGTTAAAATCATGAATTACGTCATCTAACGCATTCGGTAGGTAAAACATCTTAGATACTTGTCCTATCTCTCTAGTAAAAATGGTTTAAGTGTTTAGGATTTGGACTTGAGAATTTATCTCCCCTCTCTTACCATTGAGATAGTGCGATAGGGTATGCTCATCTTGGCAATTCAGGGAAGTCGATACTTGGTACCTAGAACCTACATAAAATCCATGCATGTACATACAATATAATCTAAATGCTAAGCTAAACATGCAATGGAAAGAAGTGGTGCATCGTTTAGATCCTAACTAGCAGGTGACTATGACTCCCTTCCTTAACCACATTAGAAAGGCCATGCATAAGAAAACAAACATGCACACCATACACATGTAAGTATGGGGTAACTATCCATAAGAAAACACATGTGATAAGAAACCATCTAAATAAGCATCATCAATAACCAAAAATAATGTAATAATCATCATGCATACATGAAATGTAGAGTCTAAGTAATCTCATCATTTATCAATTGAATCCATAGAACAATATTTGATTGTGTCAAAATAATGCTACTAACCATCTACATAAACTAGTATAACAAAGTTCGAAAATGATAGCAACAATGTATCTAGAAAAATTTAAACTAGGTCAAGCACTACATCCACCCCCCGTAAGATTAGGCTTACTCCTAGAAACCTACAAACAAGTAGTGTTATAAATCTCGTAATCTAGCTGCATCCTCCCATGTAGCTAAAGAGTCATCAATAGGGTCACATTGCATCGTTACGTGCTCTATGGTTTGATCCATGAGGGTCAACTCCTGCTACTCAAAAATATGAATCGGCTCCAAAGCCAGGTGCTTGTCCTCTACCTAAAATGAATTCCAATCAAGAACATGTGCTACATTAGGGATATACTGCCTAAGTACTAAAACATAGATAACATAATGAATGCGAGCTAGGTTGGGCAATAAAGCAAGGTGATAAGAAATTGGGCTAATCCCCTTAAGAATCTTGAATGGTCCCACAAGCGAGGTGCTAGCTTTGAACCCTTTTCATATCGGATCAGACTCTTCCACAGACACACTCTCAAGAAGACCTTATCTCCCACAGAAAATTGCTTATCTATACTATGTGCATCAACATTCTTTTTCTTCCTATCATGTGCCATAGTCAAGTGCTTGTGGATACACACTACCTATTGCTCCATATCATGAAGCATCTCAGGACCCAATAGGATGTGATTCTAAAGACTACCCTAACTCAAGGGTGTACAACAAGGATGCCCATATAAAGCCTAGAATGGTGCCATGCCAATAGAAGTGTGATACCCATTGTTGTAAGAAAACTCCACTAGGTAGAGATAGTCCTCCCAATGTGTCTACCTATCCATCACATACATCCTTAACATATCTTCCAAAACCTAATTCACCCTCTCTGTCTAACCATCTATCTCTGGGTGATATGCTGAACTGAAATTCAATTGCACACAAAGCTAATGCTGCAGTGATGTCCAGAATGTGGATGTGAATATAGGATCCCTATCTGATATGATCTTTTGAGGGATACCACGTAGTCTCACAATGTCATTCATGAAGAGATTAACTATAGAAGTTGTCATGTAGGAAGACCTAATTGGTGAAAAATGTGCCACCTTAGTCAAACGATCAACGGTGACCATGATAGCATCATGACGACGAGAAGTCATAGGTAATCCTACTATGAAGTCCATAGAGATGATGTCCCACTTCCACGAAGGAATGAGATTTGGTTGCAAGAGTCCTGCCAGATGTTGGTGTTCTTCCTTGACTCTCTGAAACTCAATACATCTAGCCACATAATCAGTAATGCCTCACTTCATCCTGTACCAATAGAATAAACATCACAAATCAGCATGCATCTTCTTGACAAATGGATATCCTGAGTAAGGTGCATGATGGACTTCTGCTAAAATAAAAGTGCAAAGCTCATCTAATTGTGGCACATAAATCCTTCTTCAATGTCTCAAAAGACCATCTGACTGTAGGAAATAGCCTAAAAACTTACCCTCCAAAGGTCTTCCTGAATCTATTTCTCTGCACACCTCCTGGTACCAAGAATCCGTAGGAAGTGCCTGAAGAATCTGACTCCTCAAATCATCACTAAGAGTCATAGATGATATCACATGTCTCTTATGACTTAAAGAATCTTCCACCACATTCTCCTTTCCTTGAATGTACTTTATCTTGAAATCATACTCACATAGAAATTCCATCCATCGCCTCTAGTGAGCATTCAAATTAGGCTGAGTGAAAATGTACAAAAGACTATGATGATCACTATGTAGCTCAAATCTATGCCCCAACATGAAATGTCTCCACCTTGTCAAAGCATGAACTACCGCTGCCAACTCAAGATCATGGTTGGTAAGTGGAACTAGCCTCAGGCATTAAGGTCTCCATAGATTCTATAGTTCATAAGTGTGGGCTTAGCATAGGAGGATTTGATACTACAGTTGGCCTTTGGGTTATACCTATTGGTTCTTACGATGTGGTTTTAGGAATGGATTGGCTTGGCTCTCATAGAGCTAGTATAGACTGTAGGAAGAAGATTATTATGTGTCAAGATGACCAAGGGAAGGATGTGAAGATTGTTTGGGATACCAAGGCCTATATCTTTATGAATGATTTTTGCTATGAAATTGAAGTGAAGTTTCTGTAAGGGATGTTAGATATTTACGGTTATGGTAAATGAGCTACATGAGGAAGATCATGTAAGGAAGACTTTAGATCACTCAACTTTACAAGAGTATGCAAATGTTTTTTTCGAGTGAGATTCCAGGCATGCCCTAAAAAAGGGACACCAATTTCACCATTGATCTAATTCCAAGAGTGGATCCTATCTCTAAAGCTCCTTATCGTATGACTACATAGGAATTGGGTGAATTTCATCTTTAGCTAGAGGAACTTTTGGCCAAAGGGAGCATTTGACCTAGTGTGTCACCATGGGGAGCTCTAGTGCTCTTTATGAAAAAGAAAGATGGTTCTTTGCACCTTTGTATTGATTATAGATAGCTAAATAAGGTGAAAATAAAGAATATGTATCCTCTACTAAGGATCGATGACTTACTTGATCAAATTAAGGGAGCTATAGTATTCTCCAAGATTGACCTTAAGTTGGGATACCATCAATATCACATAAAGGAAGGTTAAATTCATAAGATCACCTTTTGAACTTGTTATGGGAACTATGAGTTCACAATGGTACCTTTTGGGTTGACTAATGCTCCATCAGTTTTCATGAGCTTGATGAATGGGGTGTTTCAATTTTATCTTGACAGGTTTGTACTTGTGTTCCTTGATGATATATTGATATATTATAAGTCTTAGAAGGAGCATGAGGAACACCTATGATTAGTTTTGCAATGCTTGAGAGACAATCAAATTTATGCCAATGCAGCTAAGTGTGAATTCTTCAAATCAAAGATTCAGTATTTAGGCATATCATATCAGGTGATGGTATTTCTGTAGACACAACGAAGATCTAGTCAATAGCAGATTGGCCTACACTGACTAATGTGTCAAAGATTCATAGTTTCATGGGTCTAGCTAGTTATTATCCAAGATTTGTGCGAAACTTCTCCAGAATAGTGCATCCTATCACTTCCCTTTAGAGGAAAGGAAAGAAGTTTATATGGACAGAGAAATGTGAGGAAGCATTTTGAAAGCTCAAGGAGCTTTTGACTAGTGCAATGATCTTAGCAGTACCTAATTCGAAAAGTGATTTCATGGTATGTATAGATGCTTCCCTCAAAGGGATTGGAGCAGTTTTGATGCAAAATGGATGAGTAATTGCATATGAATCATGAAAGCTATATTAATTTTTTCAAAATAATTTAAATTATTAATTAAATCTTTTAATTTTAGACTTAATTAATAGAAAATTCACCAAAGACCTCGAAAATAAAATATGAAAATCCATCATAGAACAATCCATACAAAATCAGTCTAAGGGGTTAAAATCATGAATTTCATCATCCGATGAATTTTGTAGGTAAAACATCTTAGATACTTGTCCTACCTCTCTAGGAAAAATGGTTTAAATGTTTAAGATTTTGACTTGAGAATTTATCTCCCCTCTCTTACCATTGAGATAGTGCGATAGGGTATGCCCATCTTAGAAATTTAGGGAAGTCGATACCCGATACCTACAACCTGTATAAAATCCATGCATGTTCATACAAAATATATATATATATATATATATATATATATATATATATATATATATATATATATATATATATATATATATATATATATATATATGCTAAGCTAAATAGGCAATGGTGGGAAGTGGTACATTGTGTAGATCCTGACTAGCAGGTGACTATGACTCCCTTCCTTAGCCACATTAGAAATGCCATGCATAAGAAAACAAACACACACACCATACACATGCAAGTATTGGGTAAATATCCATAAGAAAACACATGTGATAATAAACCATCTAACTAATAATCATCAATAACCAAAAATGATGTAATAATCATCATGCATACATGAAATGTAGAGTCTAAGTAATCTCATCATATAGCAACTGAATCCATAGCACAATATCTGATAGTCTCAAAACAATGCTACTAACCATCTACATAAACTGGCCTAACAGAGTTCGGCAATGATAGCAACAATGTATCTAGAAACATGTAAACTAAGGCAGGCACTACATAATTAATAATAATTATTAACAAAACAAAATAACTTTATAACAAAAATTAAATCAAGTTGAAACTGGCACTTATTTTAAAGGGCCATCGCCTTTATGAAGTAGGTTGTGCAGCCCTGCCTACTGTTGCAGGGCCTACGATAGCTATCGCAGTACCTACAATTGCAAGTACAGTGTTGTGGCTGACCAAGGGTGAGCATGGGGATAGGGGTTGGGTATAACCCACCCCTCCTATACATATACATATATATATATATATATATATATATATATATATATATATATATATATATATATATATATATATATATATATATATATATATATATATATATATATATATATATATATATATATATAAAACATTAATTACCATCACAGGTACATTGCGATCACAAAGGTACCTGGAAACTCATTTCCTCTACCACGCATGAGGTCATTAGGGTATGGGTATGCCCCTCCCAAATATTTTAATTAAATTTTTTTGTATAAATTTTTTTTTTAAACAAACGTTTGCATTAACTATTGCAGGATTAAATACATATTTTTTAATAAATA